>PVJA010012038.1:0-53059 GCA_004027025.1 Myocastor coypus
GCCTCCAACACCACAAGCTTCACTGGTGGCACACTGCAATTGCAAAACCTTTGACTGTGTATGTATCTGCTTCCTCTTAGTCCAAAGAGAAGTATATTCTTTCCTTTTTTTTTTCTTTTTTTTTTCTATGCAACATCAATAGGGAGGTGGGTCATGCCCACACACTGTACTCTGTAGAATGATTGTGAGGACAATATGCAATATGTCAACTTTCAAAGAAAAGAAGGGGAAAAGAAAAAAAGAAAAGTAATGTGGATTTAGAAAGGTTAATGTTTAATTGTTTGATCAATCTTATATACCTATATGTATTAATCTAAACTGATCTGATGATGAAAATATGTAACATAACCATTGTTAAATTTAAACAATAAAAAAATTGAAAAAAAAAAAACAAAGAAAGTGAAGTCTTGACAGCTACTATTATAATAATGCCCCTTCAAAACCCACTACTGGTGTCACACATCTTCACTAACAACACTTCTTGCCACATAAGAGAAGCCTAAATATTCTTTATTTTTTAAGCAATTCTGTAACAATCCAACCCACAAAAGATGAATAATGCAGAGCCCCATCACAATGTAACTCAACATGGCTGATTGCAAATGTGTCAATGTCAGATGTGTGCAGGAGTCTCACCTCACTATGCATAGCTCCATCGAACATTTAGTCTTTGCCTATGTATAGAGTAGGCTAAGAGAACGTGTGCAGTAAGCTCAGAATAGCACAGTTTCAAAGTAAAAAGCCCTAACGATGATCAAACAGAAGCAGCAGACCAAGAGTTAACTTCCTTTCTCCCTCTACACTCTGTGTCCCTTGGGTGACGTAAAAGTGGGAGGCAGGTAAGTTCTGATCACTGTCCCTGAGGAGCTGCAAGCCAACCCACACCTTCCTTTTTGCCTTGCCAGGCCACATGTGAACTTTCATTGACAGCTTCCCACCACATCTGATTTCCACAGCCTGACTGCAGATGAGGGCATCGTGGTCTCTGAAAGTCAGAAATCAAATCATCAGCCTGCCAAGCCTCCACGCACCCAGCTACCTGCCAAGGTCAATATAGAATGCCCCTTCCTTATAACCCCTTATAGGAACCTGTCACACAAAAGCTCTTGCAGAAAACTAACTCAATTATATTCTTTTTCAAAATAGTGGAGTTTGAGGTACAGAGAATACATTTCTTATTATGCTTTTTTGCATGATATAGATATAGATATAGATATAGATATAGATATAGATATAGATATAGATATAGATCTTTTGGTCTATTGGCTATGATTTGAGGCTGCACACTGCACCATTACTAATAGTCCAACACTGTCTTCAGGGCCATTTTCCTCAATCCCTGACCCAGCTTTCTAAACCAGTCTTCAACAACTTCTGCCCTATGACACAGTAACAGAAAGCAGTGAATACTGAATACTCCTTGGTCAAAAATGATCCTCTCCCTGTCTCTCTGTCACCTCCCCAGGCATGTTTTCTGTTTCCCCATTCCTAGTACAGTACTATATAGGGAGGGAAATTGAGAGGGGGAGGGGGAAGGGGAATAAAAGGAAGAGGGAGGGAGGGGGAGAGATACATGACCTAAACAAGATGTGAGAGAGAAAGGTATATAAGATTTTAGCATGTATCATGTTGGCAACAGCAAACAGTAGTCTGATCAGGGTTGTAGAACCTGGATTTCTGGAAGCCACATATAAATTTTAAATTAAAATTTTTTCATGTCCAATGCTGCATCGTTAGGGCCTAACAAATGCACTTGTTATAGCAAAGAGTCTGGACCACAGTTGTACATGTGAAAAAAATAATCTTATGGACTGAATAATTTCAGGGGTGAGAACTAAAGGGAAAGAAGAACTCCCTGTACCCTTGGTTCTTTTTATCTGACTTACCCTTACAAGATCCTGATCTAGAGCTAGGGCCAGCCATATAGCTCAGTGGATAAAACATCTGCAAGCAGGCACAGGGGTGGGGGTTCAGTTCCCAGGCCTGTCCTGCCAGCCCTGCCCCTGGGGCTCGAGGTGGTGGCATGCACCGTAATTCCAGCTGTTGGGAGGCTGTAAACAGGTGGATCACTAAGAGTCCAATCTAGCAGTGAGACCTTGAACACCCTGTAGACCCTTCCCTAAAATATAAAAAGAAAAGATCTCTGAACTAGAGTGACAAAAATGAAAATAATCAATGAAATGAAGCCAAAAGAATATATGGAAGGAAGAAACTCAGGTAAGGGTCTGTTTCAATAAAGGTAATGAAAGGGGAGGGTGGCAGGATGGATCAGTGGTCTAAAGCACCTGCTTAGGAAAGCTTAGGCGGCTGCAGGGACCTCAGTTTGATCCCTGGCACCACATGCTGCGCCAGCCCTGCCCTCAGGGCAGGCTGAGCCAGCCATAAAAATAAGTAAACAAACAAACAAAAGTTCTGAAACAAGAAAAAAAAAACAAAATAAAAAAATTCTAAAAAATATAAATAAAATAAAAATAAAGGTAATGAAGGGAAGAAGGTTGGAAATAAGGCCTGAGCATAGGTTAGCTTGAGGATTATCCCAGGTGCAAGACAACCCTGCCCAGGACAACCCACCCACAGCCTAGCCAGGCAAGAAGCATTTTCTCCAGTGCCACCTAGGAAGTGGGCTTGGCAAACCCAGCACAGCAGTAAGATAAATCTCTGCCTGCACTTACACCAGCTTGGAGGTTCTCCTTTTTGTTTTCTTTTTTTTTTTTGGCCTTTTTGAGACAGGGTCTTACTATACAGTTCAAGCTGGCCTTGAGCTCACTTTTGTAACCCAGGCTGCTCTCGAACTTGCACTGATCCTCCTGCCTCAGCCTCCCAAGTGCTGGGATTATAGGTGTGCACCACCATACCTGGCTTCTCCCTTCTGAGAAAATGGGAGACAAAGAACATGACTGAGGAGGCAACATAGGCAGGGAGAGGACCATGTAAGAGGCAATCTTCACAGCTTGCTGCCACTGCACCCCATTATAGAAGCTGTTGAACACTGGTTAGAAAGTGGGGCAGGGCTGGGGATAGTGACCCTGAAGGCAATGACAAGTAATATAGTGCTAGGCGCAGTCTCAAGGCTAGCCAACAGAACACAGGCATGCACAGTTCACTGCACGAGGCTCCAGGGATGAGCTCAGAGCAGAAGCTAAATGTGAGGAGGCCTGGCACTGCACTATATAGACACTCCAGGACCCACTGCTTTCTGGCTTACAGGCCTCTTTTCAATTTGGAGTCAGTGTTTTTCTTTTGGGGAAGCTCAGTTGTTGTATAGGCCAACAAAGGACCTCACAGCACCTACCCTTGTGGGGGGATGAGGAAGCCATCAGTCACTTCTGCTGAGGGTAACTGGGTCACTGGATTAGAACTCCATGGTGAGGGGCTACCATCAGGGTTTCAGTGTCTGTTCTAGCCCAGCTGCTTTATATAATCCAGCAATTAAAGTTCTAATTTTGAGGTACAGTCAGAGAGGAAGAAACCATATAAAGTCACCCATTACAGACCTATACCCATGACATATATGCTGGTGTGGAGTAGGTGACACATGGCCTACCCAGAACACATGAAACAGTGGGAAGGGAAAACAGCAGGGTGGAAAAGAAGGAGCCTAGAAAAGTGAAGCATACAAACAGTGCCTTTAGCCTCCTCCAGCTAGCAGCTCAGGAACACACAGGAAACCCTCCGTATTTGCAGAGTCGTGATTTGTGGTTTCAGCCACGCACAGTGCTACTCACTCCTTACCCCTGGCCAGCCCAGGAGGCTGTGCTGCAGGCAGCCAGGGAGGAAGACACTCGGCCCACGTGTCTGTGCACCACCGCCCACTGAGAAGCCTTCTCGGCTGCCCTGATTCCACGAGAGAAGGCTGCTCGCTGCCCTCTTACATGCATTTAAAAAAAAAAAAAAAAAAAAAAAACTCATTAGATGTAGTCACAGACTCATAGGATCACTGCACTTAACAGCAGGAATGTGAGCAACCTAATGCTGAAGCCTCTACTCTGATGGGGGCGGGGCTCTCTGGGACCATCAGTGCAGTTGTACTGGACTCTGACCTACCCTCTCCACCACCACCACAAACAGCAAGAATCTTCTGGGCTACCACTGAAGGGTGGAAAGAACAGATGAGGGAAGCTCCAAGTGCAAAGGCTGAGGCCAAAGAGAAGAAACATGCACAGTCCAACCCCCAGGTAAACCTGGACTCACGGCCTGTCCTTTGCGTTCAACCAGTCAACAAGTACTCACCCTCCCCAACACAAAGGATGAAAGCAAGGGGGCCCATATACCTGCCAAGAGGGGGATCAGGCTAAGCTACAGAAAGCTGGGTTCACCCACGGTGACCATATTTTTCAAACCACAAATCAGAGCTGTTCTGGAAAATCCAGGTCATAGAATGACAGGAAATATATACAAGCAACCTTGAGCATAGGATGATGGGAGACAGCCTGGGCACAGATGTGCCAGAAGAATGCAGCTGGTAACCTGCATAAATTTAAGGGCCCCCATCACTCAGTCTCTGCGAGGATTATGCGCCCAGCAATCTAAAATAATTGAAAAGAAAATCTTCAATTGAAATTGAAAGCTTTTTCTGCTTCACCTCAAGAATGTTATCTTGCCACTTGATTGCCAAGCACAGCTTCACCCACTTCGTCCTCGCTCCCCTCCTGGAGGCTCCCACACCTCCCCAGAGCCGCCAACCGTTGTCAGATCCTCCAAATGTTCCCAGGTGCTCAGCATGCTGCTTCCCCATTCTCTCCTCCCCCCAAAGAACTGAAGGGGGAGTTCATTCCTGGGCATGATCCAGGAAGACTTCTCAGAATAGGAGGCAGGGACAGTGAATTTTAACAAACAGGCAAGATTTTAATTAAAGTAAAGGTCATTCCAGAGGGAAGGGCAATAAATAAGCACAACCTGGGAGGGATTGTGAGCTGTCTTTAAGGTTCAGTAGCAGTATAGTAGCTGGGGCTGGGATGTACAGAGAGGCCAGTACAATGAGGATGGAGGAGAAATCAAAGTCTAGCCAAATGTGGATGAAGAGGTCAGAAGTCTGAATGCACGGGAAGGTTTTCGGTAGCAAAATAGTGTTCAAATAGCATTCCAGGAAGAGCCACTCATTGGACTGGGAGGAAGTGTACTGCGCCAACCCAGCAAGCCAGCCTCCGTATTAATAGCTGCTCAAAATGAGCTGTGCTTTACTGCTAACAGGCCTTTGAAATGGAGACCACTGGAGAACGTGGCCATCAGAAAGCCACAGCTAGCTCCAAGGCTCACTGTAGCACCACTTACAGCCAGCTGCCCTTTCTGGTCAATCTTTTCCTGAACTTCAGGAAGCTGCAAAACAGGCATTTGACCTTCATATCTCTTTGCGTTACCTTCATTCCCCAAGCCAGATAAACTAGCACTGTGATGGACCCTAAATCAGGGGCACTGAGAAAAGAAAACAGGGGCTGAACCCCTGTACCTGCATACATGCAAATGAAGTTAGCTATATCGCACGTGGCAGCCCACTGGTAGCAAAATACAGGAACAGTTCCCTTGTTATCATAGCATGGTTTCCACCCTCCACATCAAACTACCCGGCTATGTGTTATGTTATCCTGTTATCCTCTTTCCAACTGAAATCTCAGGCATCCTTCAAAACATCTCAGCCACAAAGTCACCCTGTCTACCCATCCTTTCTACTGTCCGTTTCCCAGATACCATCAGTACCATTTTAACACCTAAGTTCCATGCCACCTTACTTTTTTTAAAATTATGTTTCCATGGATATACACAACTGCTCTCCACTGAGGGAGTATGTTCTTCAAGGGCAGGAATCATGTCTCACATTGCTGTGTGGCTTTTCCCACACACCAAGCAGTGTGCTAGGCATATAGAACAGATGTCAAGTACTGACTATTAGTCAAGGATGTCGAGTATCTGACTATTTAAATTTTGTTTTTAAAATATAGTAATATTCATATTCATCATCTTTATGCTGGAAAACTCATGACAGAAGTTGACTAGGGGAGACCCAAACCACCTCCAAACCTGTCCCCAAACGAACTACTGCTCTTCCTCTCTCCAGAGGAAGTGTTCTCCACAGGCGAAACCCAAGGCACTGAGACGCAAGTGAGAGTTGCAACCAAGTACAGGATGTGCACCCTCTCTCAGTCACCCTGTCCATGCCCAACTTTGCACCTGATGAGGAGCACTTCCTCTGACTGCTGCCAGGGGCTCTCACTTTAGCCTTGCTGTTCTACACAGAAAGGAGCATGAAGACAAATGGCCTGGGCAAGAAAGCTGTAGGGCTGGGTGGTAGCAGACCCAGGCTTCACCCCTCCTTCCGCTATTAACTAATTGTGTGGCTGAAAACATCCAAGTTTCCATTTCCTCACCTATGAAATAAAGTGAGTGGCCTAGAGCCTCAATCCCTTCCAATGAGGTACTCAGTTCCAAAGAAGTAGTGGCCTTTGGGTGACACCACCACCACATGACAGCAGTGTCCTAGGACAGGAGCTAGCCATACAGAGGGACATCTCAGTAGAGGTCTTATCAGAAGTCCTGAGCTAATGCTGCCTATGTCTATGTGATGTCTCCTGGTCTCCTTTAACCTGAAGAACTCCATGAAGTGCTGATGACTACCCTGCCTTTGTTGATGAGAAAAGAGAGGTCCAGAAACCTGGAAGAAAAGACCAGGAAAATCTGCACAACCCTGAGTCAGTCAGCGCAGAATCTTTTTTCCTTCTTTCTTTCCTTTTACTTTAGGGAAGGGTCTACCGGGTGTTCAGGGTCTCACTACTAGATTGCACTCATGGTGATCCGCCTGTTTATAGCCTCCCAAGAGCTGGGATTACAGGCGCACACCTCCACGTCCAGTCTCAACTGCCTCTCAACAAGCTCTGGGGATGGGACCAGCAGAGCAGGCCCCAAGGATCAAGCCCCTGGCCCCTGTGCCTGCTTGTAGGTGCTTTAGTCTGCTGAGCTACTTGGCTGGCCCAGTCCCACTTCCTCTGATTCTCAAAGTCTCCTTTGTGCTCTTTTTTGATAGTAGTTCCTCAGATTTTTGATATACACATCAATTATATTTTATATTTCCTATAGAATAATAAAACTCTTTTCAAAAATAATTACACATGACTTACCAGAAGCACCATAATCACACTGTGGTTCTCAAACTGGAGAATTCAGTAGAACATCCTGAAGGTCTGTTAAACCAGAGCACAGGTCCCACCCCTAGAATTTCTGATGTAAGTGCCTGGGTGGGGTGGAGCCACACTGTGTGCTTGCCTCTCTCACCAATACCTGGAGAGGGTGACATTTCTGGTCTAGGTTGGGCACTGCTTGAAGACCAGTGCAGCAGGACTCCCCTCTCTGCTTTCTCCAACCCCTCTGCCTGTAGAGGCACTAGCAGGGCTCCGGAGCACTAACTAGTGCCTTCTGGTACTAAACCCTGCAGCCTGCTAGTAGCTCTGTTTGTATCTGCCCTGGTGCTTCGGTCCAGGGGCTGCCTCTCTACCTCCTTCTGTCCTCTGTGCCTCTCAGCTCAAGATAGACTCTGGCTTTGTGCCTCACCAGTTGGCTTTCCGCTCCACACCAGCTGGCAAAGACTGAAAGGAAAAGCCCTCCAAGCAAGCATCCCAGCAGGTTAATTCCCCTTGACAGTGCCTTCAATCGGAGAGGACTGTCCCCCTTTCAGAGCATGAGAGCTTCCCTTCCCACCACACATCAAATGTCTAACAAGTACTTGCATCTACATATAATTGTTACTCACTTAAAGAGAAAAGATTTGAATTCTTGAAGATAAAATACTCTTTTTAATTCCCAAATACAAGTATTTTTTGTTTGTTTGTTTGTTTGTTTTCCTTTTTGGTAGAACTTTCAAAACAACTCCCATGTAGAATACAATCAAGACCTAAAATAACGGTTTCTAAACAGAAATCCAAGTACAAGCTATAGCTGTGTTTTTCTGAGTGGCTCCATTTCTTCCATGGAGTTATCAGGTGATAACGAAAGGACTGCTGCTGTGGAATAAACGCCAAAGTTGGAAGGTCCTCCATATGAACTCCACTCCTTTCAGCGTTGCTCAATGAGGAGTTCACAGTGTCCTCACTGAGACTTCTTTGAGAAGAAAGATAGCTCTGGACATGAGCCAAGGAGCTGGCAGACCAGAAACCTATATAGGAGATAAATGGGTCTTCAGTGACCGACACACTGCCTTCCTGCCCACTTCTTCCTCTGCCCACATTAGATCATTCCAGCAAAGTGCAGGAGGCTAAGTCTGATCTCTACGCTCTCTCTCTCACTGACCAGTGAACAGTCCTGGTCTCTTCACTTCAGCCCCAGGGACATTGGCTGTGTGTATACAGAGGGGACTGGCAGAGCTAGCATGGCCTCAGAAACTGCTTCAGCACCACCTGAAAATGGGCCAAATGCGCCCCTCCCTCACCACACCACAGGGCAGGTGAAGTTGAGGCCCACCTGTGTAAGCTTGAAACAGAAGGGTCCCTTGCACCTTCTCCCACTTCCCCAGTCTCCATTCACAAAACCACAAAATGTTCTCTCTCCTGACTTCCCAAACATACACCAAGTTTACTGCTGAACTTAATACCTAGAACAAAGAAAATGCTACGATATGTAAATTATGCTTCAAGAAAGCTGTTAAAAGTATTAAAAAGAGCTATTAAATATGAAAACTTCATTTGATTTGTCTTTGAACTTTAAATCAAAACTAAAGGTAGTTTTGGTGAGGGCACCTTCAAAATGATCCCACACACATGCATGGACACATATGTTGAAGGCCAGCATCCTAATGAAAAATAAACCTCAAAGTCCAGAATCCAAAAAGCATCAGGACAATCATAACCACTGGGGATGGTTGTGCATAGCTGTAGTTCCAGTACCTCAGAACTGAAGGAGGATCACCAGAAGTTTAGCCTGGACTATATGATGAGTTCAAAACTAGCACAAAGTACACAGAGAAACTCTGCCTCAAAAAAAAAAAAAGACACTCACAATCCACCCAAGGTCAAAACCTCAGAGTCCTGTGTCAGGAAAGACAATTAGAAAACAATGATCTTTGCCTTTCCTAAGTCAGGATCTTCCCAGATACCAGAGAAAACAGAGTTGCCAATCTACAGGGTATTCTTTGCAGTACAGACTTCCTCACTCAATATCATTGAGCAAAACTGACCACACCCCAGAAAAAACCCTGAAATCCCTCCCCACCCAGGCCAGTCTCTAGCTTCAGTGACCCCCAAGTCAGGAGCACCACAGTGGATTTCGGTAGCATTTCTACCATAGTCACAGCCCTTGAAAACTACTATGGTATGGTTCAGCTACTTTATCCTCACTCTACTGAAATGATGCAGATAGACTTCAAGTTGGCATCTTTTCCCCCCTTAAACTTCAAAAGAAAAACCTCACATGATGGTTTTTAAAATGCAGGTGACTCAAACCCACAAGATCTTAAAAATTGTCTCAGAAGTGCTTTTTCTTCCTGCTGCTGTTTTGTTTGGTCAAATCAAGCACTGCCGATGCAAATACTCTAGTGATTGATTAGAGTACAGGGTGTGGGTGGCTGGATTTTCTGGTGCTATCAGCTTGAAAGAACAGTTTCTGGAGAGCTCTTTGCCTCACTGCAGAGCTCAGCTAAGCTGGAGCCTCAGCAGATGACTCAAGTTGGAGGTAGGGGCAACAGGGAGAGGCCAGCAACCCAAACCAAGGAAAGAACAGTGAGTTCATTTATTTTTGACAAATCTTTTCTTTTTGGTCAACTGTAATAAAACCACAATACATTGTGCCGTGTGAATGATGCATTTTGGAAAGGTAAGGAAGTCTGGAGGACAGACAGCATAATCCAGCTCCCAGGTATTAAATCTTGGCTTAGAAGTCAAGTCAGAGATTTGTGTGTGTATATGGGTGGTAGTGTGTAAAAATTATAGGGCTGGCACATTAGCAGAGCAAAAATTAGCCAGGTTCTATACTATATTGAGATTTAGAACATCAGAGTACAGTGACTACATTTTTCTGTGCAGATCTTTACAGCTATTTGGAATTATGAACCCATAATATGCAAATGCACAGGGCTAAGAAATACACGTTCTTGGCAGAGACTGAAGATGTTATAATGCGTGCTGTAAACGACGATGCGTATGTGTATAAAATCAGTGTGCACATACTAACTGGTCGATTATCCCCTCTAAAACCACACATAAATTCTCCTGACAGGAATTGGAATTTTGCACACAGCCAAAGAATGAACAGACTCTTAATGTGCTGTGTGTGTGGGTGAAGGATGAAGTATAAAAAGCAACAAAAAGGGTCACTAAGCTAAGTAAGAGAGCTTTCTGGTTCCTGAGCATGGCAACAAAAGGTTCAGGGGTTACATTTTCTTTTGAGCATGATAATTATGGTATTAGTAGTAGTCAACATATTTATTGAGTTCTAGGCTCTATGACACCCACTGTGGTGGGTGTTTTCCACCCAAAACTCCATATTAGGAAGGAGGGAAGAAAAGAGAAGGAGCAAATGCCAGGGTCAGGGCTGTACATGCATGTGTGTACTTCATACAAATGCTGAACAAGAACCCTCATACAGAGGTGTGTCTGAGCCCCAAAGCCAAAATCTTGTCATTTTTGAGCAAAGAGCAGAAAATTAGGGAACTGCAGCCCAGAATCTGAGAAGAGGTAACCAGTTCCCAAAATAGAATGCTGCTGAGTCAGGTCTGTACTAGCACAGGGACTTGGAAATTGTAAGGAAGGAAAAGAAAAGCCCTTAGTTAAACAATAGCTTTTAATGACTTCTGCAAATAGGTGACTCTCTGCAAGGCAGGCCAAATCTGGTGCATCTGAACCTAAAGGGATAAGGAATTCCTGGCAAAGCCAAGGAAAGAGAACACAACATAATTTAGTTTTCTGTAAGTAGAAATGTTATTTTATCAAATAAGTCATTCTTATGACCTCTCCATCCCTTATCCCTGAAACGCAATTTAGGGAAGCATACAGACTCTGGCGAGACAAAAGCAAACATACACTTACCTTTTTTCCAGTGGCTGGCAAGGATAGTACCTGGGGTTTCTTCACCCTCTGCCTTATTTTTTGCACCTCCCAGATTATGAGAAACATTTCCAAGGTCTTAGAAACTAGGTGAAATCTGAATTAGGAAATGATTTGCAAAATGGGCACAAGCACATCAAACATCAAAGCAAATGAAGAATGAGAAGGATTTCCTCTGCCCCCCTATAAATATTCGTCTGCAAGGCTCCAGGTAAGAAGTCTCAGATGAGATCAGGTCTGCCACCTACTCATCCTTCCTGAAGACCTGCATTCCCACATGCTAGCAGCAGCCAGAAAAATAAAGAAGTGGGCTTTATGTTGAAGTGGTTTGCATTTATCTGTAAGTTAGTACTAGGACAGAGAGACCTTGAAATTACAAAGATGGTTGTAAATCCACTGGAGGGAACTTATGCAAACTGAGGCCTTGGAATGGGGTCCTTGAGTCTCCTCACCACATCTCATAGCCTAAACATCACACAAGATTTACTGGCTCTCAAATCATTTTCTCCATTCCTTCCCACTCCCCACCCCCACCCACCAACAGCACATACCACTTGGCCCACACCACAGAGCAAATATAACGAAAGGGGAATTCTTATCCATGACTACACACCTCAGCAGGGTGATCACAAGCCATGTGGTTTTTACAGAATTGAAAATATAGGACTATACATCTGCAGAATTATCACATAGGCATAACACACATTCCTCGGATATCTTAACACCTGGATTTAGTGGCCTGGTATTTCTTTGTGCTGGCAGTTGCATTTTCATAACCACTTTAAGTGGCACCAAAATGTCATATGAAAGAGATACCAGCCACTGAATAAAATTCATCCCTGTTTGGTGCTGGACTAAAACACAAGGTCTTATTGCTTAGTATCAAGTGGATTATTTCCTCCTAAGCTCTTACTGTTTCAGGCTAAAATCAAATCCATGCCACCTCCTGAATCATATGAACACTGAGCTAAGAAAAGGCAGAAAGATCAGAAGTGCCCTGGACTAAGGGACACTGGCCTGACAGTTGACAGTTGATGCAATAACATCCCTAAACCAGACTCTTGTATCAAATGGATTTTCTCCTTCTCACACAGTCCTTTCTGCCAAGTGGACACTTCTTCAGACTTGAACCATGTCACACAGGCTGCACTAGGACTCCTTTGACCAGCTGTCCCCCCTCCCCATGAGTACACTCCTACACCCTCCTTGTCAATTTAAGGGCCCTTAGACAATATGGGCTCTAGAATCATAGTTCTGTCACCTCCTGGCAGAAGTATCACATCAAGAGAGGTAACCCAAATACGGCAAGCCTCAGTTCTTTACCTGCTGAGTAGGAAGAATAATCCTGAATGAAAAGTCACTGTGAGAATTAATAGAGGTGTCACAGTCAGGAGGAGCCTGCCACACCGCCGTTGCTCCCTAATGTCAGTAGTCCACTTGCCAGCATCCTTCAGAGGCTCATCTCAAATCTCACATCCGCCAACTCTGAGCACACAGACTGCAAGGTACGTAACTGATTTCTCTTTGAAGCTTCACAAGTTGCCCTACATCATTTAGCCGATGCAAAACGCTTCTCTATGTTCTGTGCATATTGTCATCTTCCAAAATTATTTTCAAATCCTTGAAGGTACAGCAGTATCTCAGTTCATGAACTTGATTCCTTCCAAGATTCTGATCTCAAACTGAATTGGACAAAAACTGAATCAAATTTAATGGCTGGGTTTAATATTGACCTCATGGAGAAATTTAATTGTGTTCTTATGCAGCTCAAGTTGTGACCAGAATGGTGAAGGGGAAACAGAATTTGTAAACTGAAGTACCACTGCATATTATGTCTTGAGCTTTTTCCTGATCCCCTACAAAATTAGCCCAGGACTAAAGACACCATAGGAGCTCAAATGCATATTGTGTTTTCCATGGGATCACAGCTTCCCTACCCACACACAAGCAAAAGTAGTAAAGATTCTCTATGATCAGAAATTTTCCAGGGCCTGTTTTTAGCTTGCTGTCTTCAAGCCTACTGATAGAGTGAGGTTCAGTCTCTCAGCCTTCTGAGCCCCCAAGAGCACAGGCTACCAGGTTGGGGCCCAGCATTCATAAGAAGCAGATTCTTTTAAGAAGGGAAGAGAGCTGGGTACAAATGGGGACAAGCTCTGTATCTCCTGCTCAGGCAGGGTAGCAGCATTTCCTTCCATACAGCAGGGTCGAGTTCTCCCTGCCAACCACAGCTACCTCCATCCACTGGGCCACTCTGATGCCCTTGATGTCCATGTGGACACAGGACAGCCATCCACCTAGACTCTGAGCTAGCCCTGATGCCTTAGCATAGAGAGGAATTTCAAAATTCCTTGAGGATAGAGGAGACATACTAAGCACACAGTCCTCTTGCCTGAGCCAGGCCCCAGCTTTGCCCTTTAGAGAACTCTGCAGATAGTCAGGGGCTGTAATAAGAAGCTGAGGAAACCAATGGCATGGGGGCATGAGCTATGGTCAGGAAACACCAGACAATCACTTCAGAGCCCCTCCCTGGAACCCTACAATCTACCTCTAATTTAAGATGTCCAACATTATCTCCAGGGACTTTTACTCCCTTCCCCTGTCAGAGATGCTCCCTCCCAACATAGCTTTACCCTCCTTTTGCTGGGTGAAGCTGCATCTGTTCTTTCTTCCTGTCAGAGTCACCAACTAATATGAGATCCCACCCCAGAACCAGAGTGCCACCCTTAAGCCCTTTTCTCCTTTGCACTCCACCCAGCACACAGTAGGAACTTAAAAACTCTAGTCTAAGAAGTCACAGTTGGCTGTATGATTTGTTTTCCAGGAAGTTCAGCTGAAAATTGTTTATTCTGCTCAATGCTGAAACAATTAAGCAATTTTATTCATTGAAATATCTTAACAATAACTGAACAATAACTCAGCAAACTTGTAGTGCTAAAAAATTTGCCTGTATTCAGAAAAATCAAGGATGGCTTTCACTTAAAAAAAATCACTGAGTATTGTTATCAGCAAAAAAAAAAGGAAATGAAATGTCTATGTATAAAAGATAGTCAAATTGTCAAGCTATAACAGTCAGATTGCAGCTATCTCTAAGATATACTAAGTGGACGTGAAATACAGTGCACCTTGGGGCCCGGCGGGATGGCTCAGTGGTCTAAAGTGCCTGCTTGGGAAAGCTTGGGCGGCTTCAGGGACCGCGGTTCGATCCCCAGCGCCACATGCTGCGCCAGCCCTGCCCTCAGGGAAGGCTGAACCAACCATAAAAATGAGTGAATAAACAAGCAAAGGTTCTGAAACAAGAAAAAAAAAAAAAAAAAAAAAAAAAAAAAAAAAAAAAAAAAGAAATAAAATTTTAAAAAAAGAAATACAATGTGTCCCATCTACTTCTATTTGTATAAAAAATTAGAAACAAACATGTACATGTCTGTATACATACAGGCATACACGTGTAAGGGTTTTTTTTCCTGGGGGGAATATTTACCAAATATCTGCAAGCTAAAGAAACTATAAGGGTAGTCACCATCAGGTAAAGGAAGTAACAGCAAGAAGAAAAAGATGTTTCACTTTAAGCAGCCTTTTGTACCTTCAACATTTAAGTGTTGACCTATTAAAAAAATTAAAATAAAAATTCAAAGCAAACAATAAGGAGAAAAGTAATTTTGAAAATCTAATTTAGGAAAACCCTCACTGAAAAATGGTTCTCAGCTTGCTGAGTTATCCGTGAACCAGAAGAGGACAAAGCTGAAGAGGCTGGACCCCAGGGGAGGTAGATTGGTATGACAAAGCCTGGGGTACAACTCAGTGGCACAGCACCTGCCTGGCCATGAATCCAATTCCTGATACAAAAAAAAAAAAAAAAGATTAGTGTGGCCCCCCTGAGCCTCAGTTTCCTCATTTGGAAACAGCAGTGTTGAGCCAGATCTCAAAGCACTTGGCTCTTTTCCCATGCGGAAGATAGAGTGCTCAGATAGGTACAGCCAGTTACTTACTGAGTCCATATTTAATTTTTTAAAAGGATAGCCCTTATAAAGCTGGGGCACTTCCTTCTCCCTACAAAAGACTGCAGGAGGGAGATAAAGCCCAAGTCCCTCCTGCCAGTGCCTGACTTCAGAGCTGAATATATGTCGGGCCACGCCCTTCCCTCCAAACACACCTGCTGCTCTGCACCTCCCTTTTCCCATATCCTCTCTGGATAGACCGAGCACCCACTTACGACAGAGCTGAAAAAGTGCCTTTTTTGTACTGTACTAATTATTTCCTGTCAGCCCCTCCTTCTTTTATGGTTACCATTCACAGGCCTCTGGGAAGACCCAGGAATAAGAGGAAGCTCCAACATTTCAACGTAATGAAAACATGTCACTGTTTTAAAACAGCATGGCTCCTGCCCCATCTCCAAAACACTTTCTAAAAAGCAGGTTTATGGCTGTGACTGGACATTGTCTTTTCTTAGAGAGCCTCACTGCACAAGTTGTCCAGCAGAACTTTGAAAGTGATGTTTTAAAATGTGGGTTACACAGGGCCAGTGAGATAGTTCATGGGACTAAGCACCTGATTAAGCAAACAAAGGGACCAAGGTTCCATCCTGACACCATGTGCCATGCCAGCCCCACCATTGGGCTTGCTGAGCTGGCTACATGCCTGTAATCCCTGTGCTGGGGAGGCTGAAAACAGGAGGATCACTAAGAATCTGAGCTGCATACCCTGTGCCAAATACATTTTTTCAAAAAACAAATGTGGGGCCCAAAATCTCCCTACCACCCACTTAACCAACCCTCTTCACACTGGAAGTGGCTTTCCTGGAGAACACCAGAACAAAAATAACTTTTAGAGATAATCCAACCTTGTGTTACAGATGGGGAAGCCACGGCCTGGGAAAGCAAGCTGGCTCCCTCAGGAACACACCTTATGACCACCACTGAGCCAAGACCACTGACTGCCTTTGCATCCTCCCTAACTTTTCATAGATTCCATCCAGAGCCCCAGCTGTTTTCCCTCATACTTCTGTGGAGGGCTCCAGGTAGACCCATCCTCCCTACACTGGCCCTCCCAAACTTCTATGCTGTCCAATATGGCAGTCATTAACCTTGAGAAGCCACTGGGCATTGAAATTGGACTAGGAATCCAGATTGAGGTAATATTTTGTATATAAGTAAAAATATGTTGAGTAAAATCTAGTTTGCCATTTTTTATACTTATTTAAAAAGGAGCTACTAGAAAATCTTAAATTGTATAGATAACTCAAATTAAATTCCTGTTAAGGTGCTCCAAGAGCTGCTTCCCCACTCAGCTCCCAGGCAGCACAACTAACCTGGCCCATCCCCCCCAACTCTGTGGCCACATACTGTGCTGTGAGATGTCAGGTGCCCAAGTGCATAGGGAAGCGGCACCCTCCTGCCAGTGATGGCTAGAGGAAGCTTCTGGCGTTAGTAAATGTTTGTCTCCCTCCACATGAGTATGGAAGAAAAGGGGAAGGAGTCCTCCCTCCTCCAGTGTGGTTACTTCTACCTATATACGCCCAACACTATTCTTATATTACTTTTTAATGTATTTTGGCACAGGGTCTCACTACACAGCTCAGACTCCTAATCATCCTCCTGTTTTAGCCTTCCCAGTGATGAGATTATAGGCATGCACCACCATGGGTCTTGGGGGCCAGCTCAGCACACCCAGTGTGGAGCCAGCATGGCTTATGATATCAGGAATGGAACCCGGGTCCTTGCACTTGACTAGACAGGTGCTTAGACCACTGAGCTTTCTCCACTGCCACCAACATTATTCTTATAGAATGGGTTTTGTTTTTCATCATCTAGGGTAAGTGGCAGCTTGGAAGAAGGAGGAGGAACATAACAAAGTCTTAGACTTTCTTAGGCACTAATCCTCAGTCTTTCTCCATCTCCCTCCAGGTTAGTTAAGAAATCTATCAAACACATGAGTATTGATGGCTGCGATATAGTTTCTCACACTCCATCAGGTGCTTTTCTAAGAGCCTGTGTGTGTTAGTACATCTCACTTTCCTACCACCCTTATCAAGTTAGTATTATCACAGCTACACAGATGAGGACACCAAAGCTGACAGTGGTTATGTAATGTACCCACAATGACAAGAGAAAAAGGCTGAGCCATGGGATTCAGGTCTGATTAGCTCCTAGCCTGTGCCCCTACTATCCCTTAACTTTTCAATCTCTGTACCCACACTGCAGCTGAGGATGGTATCTGCCCAAAGGAGAGAGGGGCCTCATAAACCCAGGAACAGACCTTTGCCAGCCTAGGTTCTGTCCTCTGAAGAGGTACCACTTCGAAGAATCTTGTCATCCCCTGGCTTCACTTGCACCCAGTCACTCCAGTCTCTAGCCATGCCTTTCCTCTTGCACTGGTACCTCTGCTTCCTGTCTCTAGGGTGTTCACAGCTTCTACTTCTTAATATCAGGACTCTACCTAAACCACATCTTCACCAAAAATCCATCAAAACTAAATCAGTTATTTGTTCCTATGCTGCATTTCCTGCTCTCCCTCCCATTCCACAACCCAGCCCCCAGCTAAGCATTCACTCACAGAAGGACTGGACGTGGACATGCGTAAATTTAATAAGCATCTCAGCATCTCACCTTCCACAGGAAAGACTGTATATTTTACTCATTTAGCAAATTAATTCCCATTCCTTCCTTGTACCAGGTATTCTTGCAGGCCCAAGAACATGGTAGTAAAATAGAAGCAACCACTGAGCTCCTGAAGACATGAGGGATTCCCCCCAAGAGCAGTGCTCTAAATGCACAAATGGAATGACATGAGCTCATAGTTCTATTCCTGCTTCTCTTATTTTTAGGATGAAGAATGATCAGTTAACGGCCACCTTAACTAAGGTACAATGTGTTACTTGAAGGGATGCTACATATCCATGGTAAGTATTTCCATTAATGTGCTAGAATGTACTTACAACATGATGTACCCCTTTGCTTACCATGATGACTCAGAGAAGTGAGCGGTGGGGAGCAGGGCCCCAAACACCCACAGTGAGCTGAGAAGCTGAAAAGACAGTAATTTCCCTTATTCAAAGCACAGAAGGTAAAGCCATTTGAGATCTTTTCAGTAGGTGAAACAACTCAAAGACATTTTCTTTTCTAGTACTGATGATGCACAGTTGGAATGTGAGTGTCTGCCTGCCAAAGGAAACTTTCTGTTTAGTGGCAATGGTATGGGATTTACAAGCTTGGGGGAAAATGTGTATCAGCAATTATACTTTATCAGCGATTTATATTTTATATATTTATGTCCTTCTGGACATATTTATATGTATGTATATGTATATACATATATATATGTATATATATATATGTATATGTATATACATATATATGTATATATATATATATGTGTATGTATGTATATATGTGCAGATTCATCTGTATAGAAAAAAGACTGGAAGAAAATACTTCAAAATTAGAGTGTTGTAGCAGTTTTTGTTTTCATTCTAAACTTTCCCACATTTTCTAGTTTTTCTATCATGAGTCTTACTGTTTTTATAATCATAAAATAAGCAGTCAGTAAAATGAATGCTAACAGTTTTTTAATTTCCTCATGAATCTGTTTTTATAGGCACCATTTCAATGGTTTGGAAATCAGCAGGGTGTGAAACACAAGTGAAATTCTCCACTCTTTCAGGCATGAGTGTGCCCCTCTGGCCCTGGGGAGAAACCCTCCCTGCATCCACGTTGGCAGACAGCTGTCCACAGCTGTGCTGAGGAGGCTGCCAATGAGTGGTACTGGTGGAAAAACACAACATTCCTGACTCTCCAAGGATGGCATTATGCTTGGAACTTTTGTCCACCAAAGAAGTAAATAAGCAGAAAGTGGGAGTGGAAGCGAGGGAGGGCATGGGGAGGGGAGAGAAATGGAGAGACAGAGACAGAAAAAGTGTATGTGTGAGAGAGAAAGCGAGAGAAACAGAGACAGAGACAGAGACAGAGAGAACTTCAGTCCTGGAAATGGGGTGGTTGCCAGAACTTCTGAACTTATAACATCTGACAAAAGACACACACACACACACACACACACACACCTCCACTATCCTTGAGGTTGATTCTCCTGGGCTGAACCCCTTGAATGCTACCTTTCCTTCCTGACATACATCAAAATCTATATGAAATAGCTTCATTTCTGCCTCTAGGCTGAAGAGATTTACAGCACATGGCCTCTGGTTGATTTACCTTCACATGCTCCAACAGTACAAATTAGCATATTCACTTACCAGCTATTTACTTGGGCATTGCCATGTGCCCAGCATTGTGCTAAAGAAATAATGGGAAACAAAACACACAAGGCCTCTGCTCTCATGGAGCTTACATTCTGATGCAGAAGACAGACAATAAACAAGAGGAGAGCCAGTCAAGAATATAGTGTACAGTGATGTTTCAGTTGAGACCTACATTATAAGAAGAAACCAGCTGGGAAGAATCGGAGGAAAGAACATTTCAGATAAAGAGAACGGCCTCATAAGAAACACTGGAGCTCCAGGAGCTCAAGAAACAAAGAGTCAAGAATGGGGGCACAGTGGTGGGGAAGATCAGATGGACAGGGACAGCGCCACAGAGCAAAGAGGGAGTGCTCTGACTTGTCTTCCTGAAAGAACCTGACACTGCCTGCTGCTGTGTGAGTCTAGACCAGACCACAGAGCCAAACAAAATGACTAAATGGCCCCATGCAGAATCCCTGAGGCATGCTCCTAGCATCACTGTGAGGTCGAGTGGCTGATCAGCCTGACTCCAGGGCTGTTACAGTGTCCATGGAATCCCCATCTCTCCTCTACTCACAGCTGCTGTGTTCTTGCCATCCCAACCCACCTTCACAGTGCCCAGAGTGAGGTGACAGCAGCAAACCCAATCTGATCACTATCAACTCATCCACCCTGTTCAGCCCGATTAGTTCTGAAAACATATCTTCTCCCCAGCCTTGTGCTTCACTCTGAGAACAGGGAGAGCAGCAGTACATAAACCATGTCCTGAAGTGCACAGGCCGGTACCCCTAGGCCAGCCGTATGAGGCCACCATTGTCCCAACCATCCACCCACTTTTTGTTCCTATTCAGGGCCTTCTACCCTTGAGTCTCTACTTCCCAGGAGGGAAAGAGGGATTATAAATAGTTTGGACTCCTTTATCCCTTGATAAAACCTGCTGGGAGCCCTTCAAGTATTTCTGATAGGCAGGTCAATTTATACTGAGAACCAAAGCAAAGAGACCAGCCTGGTGGTGTGACTTCCTCCTCCCTGAAAGTCCTTCCATCTTCTACCCACCCAGGGGAAAATCTGTTCAGTCTCAGGAATGAAGTTGTGACCAATAGCATGGCAGGTATTATCTACTCCAAGACAAAAGAGAGAGGACTTCAGTGTCAGTTTGAAGAGTGAGTGGGCAAGGAGTGGGGGCGGTGGGGGCAGTGGGGACAGGCCTAGAGAACAGCTAGGGAGGAGGGCCTGCCTCAAACCTTCTCTGCCAACCTTACAGCAAAATGCCTCTGCCTGGAGTCAAAGGGAACCATGTCTAATTTATCACTTTCACAATCTCCTGCATAAAAACTTTTGTGAACTGAGGGTGGTAGCACTTGCCTGTAATCCCAGCTACTTGGGAGGTTGAGGCAAAAGGATCAAAAGTTTGATGTCTCTTGGGTATTTTAGCAAGACCCTGACTCACAATCAAATAAATAAAAAGCTGGAGAATTACCTCCCTGGTTCAATCCCCAGTATTGAGAGGAAGAGAGAAACTTGTGATTATTCAGAAAGACCAACTGTGCTTACGTTAGCAGGTTCTTGAATTCTGTCCTGAGGGGTTCTGAGGTCTGTCCCACTCTGTAGTAAGGTAGAGCCTGAGAGAAGGTACACACACTGGCCTCACAAAAACCTTGTATCCTAAATTCTCCAGGGCAGCTGACATTCCAAGAAGCCCTAGCAATGCTGATCCCTCAACACAGTTTGAGATCCATTCCAGTGTGGATGGATAGCAGGTTTTTTCCCAATAGGACACAGTCATCCTGGGGGAAAGATAGTGCCACTGATAGTTCCAGACCCTTGAGTCTCCACTTCCCAGGAAGGGAAGAGAGATTATAAATATTTTGGACTCCTTTATCCCTGAAAAGGCACAGATCTCACATCCCCTCCCCAGCTGGTCCCTCAGCACCCAAGTTCCCACCACCTGCTAGGGAAGGAAGCACAAGTACTCATCCTCAAGAGGAGTAGGGAACAAGAAGCTCTGAAGACTTGCTTTTGATAAACTGTAGCTATAACCCTACCACCCCTCCATGCTCCTTTGTAACTGCATGGTTGCAAAGAGATGAGAACTCAGAAACATAACTAGGGAGTTATCTATACCCTGGTCAGCTGAGGAAGTCTAAGCCACATGCTCTGTATGCTAATGCAGTAGAAGTTCTAGGAAGACTTCTTTCCCCTCTGCCTTAGTTTCTCTATATATAAAATGAAGCAGCTGAACCATCTAGTTTGTAGGGATGCTGATGAGATCAGCATGTGACAGAAGGAAAAAAAATAATCAAAAGGTAATACCATATTATCATTGGTACCAAATCTTGGTTCTTATGCAGGAATATTAAACAAAGCTACCAGGACATCAACTCTCATCTGTTCGGGAGAGCTAAAGAATTAAACGCCGTGGCACTGCACTAGCCTTGGATTTTTCATACTTCATGTCCTTGAAAGCCATATAACATACAAAATATTCCCCTTACAAGTCATTTCTGACTAATACAGATTGACACATACCACACCCAGGGCCCTTTTGATTTAATAAGGTTCTGCTGGGCTGCACATAACAGCATCAAAAGAAGCATAAGCACTGCCTTACAATATTTTGCTTTGAGGAAAAAGTTATCCTAATGATTCTGTTTATCATTTGCTCCTTCCTTGCCCTTCCCATACACACTGGAAAGAAACAAGTGGCTAAAATCTACGTGGCTAACTCTCAGCTCTTTTTAATTAAGACACTTTGTTTGCTCAATAAAATACAGAGTAAGAAACATTTAGGAGAACCCACTCATTGATGCTTAATAGCTGTGTCAAATACCCATAACAACATTTCTTCCAACACTCCCAGATAATTGCTCATCTTTCTCATTTGGTATCTACAACAGCACAGCATTTGTGTCCAAGTGTAATTGATCCAAAATTGGGCTCGCTTTCAAAAATATCTGTAAAACCTAATTACCAGGAAAATAGAGTTCTGGCATCCTATGGAAAGTGGGTGCTTCAGGGAAACAAGCTGCAAATTCATCTTGGCTAATCAAGCTACATTATGCTACCAAAGGAATCCACAGGGTTTAGGGCAATAAGGGGGCAGGAAAAGTTAGGATAGTGTCAGGCTAGACCTTACAGTGACAGACCTGATTTGTTAAGCCAAGGACCACCCTAGCTGACAAGCACTAGATAAGACCAACATGCTTAGGGCCTGGGGGTGGTATTTGTCATCTTAGACCCTGCAAGACTTTGCCAAGCTTTTAGTCTCTTGGGACCTCTCATCACTGTGGCATCTTCCTTCCTTGTTCCTTTGTTAAATGAGTGCTTCTAATATTTAAGATCTCCCCCCCCCATGCAATTCTGTGATCTTTAAAGAACAGAGCATGTTTTCTGTTCCCATATTTGTGGGGAGAGGGGGACTATGGAGTGGGAACAAAACCAAGGATAATGAAAGACTGGGTATTTACCAACTCTCACCCAGTTCTGTAACACCCAGGTAACAGACCTGCACTTGAAATAATGATTTCTTTCAGTCCAGGACCTACTTGGGTGGTTCTGTCTCGCTGCCCTGGATTTGGCAAAGAGGACACCGGCCAAGTCACAGGACCTCCAAGCCTTTCCCAGTGCTGGACATAGCATATCTTAGTCTTTCAAGAGGTTGTCTTTTCCACCTTGTCCCTCCTTCTGACCTGCGGGCAGCACAAGCCACCCACACCCGGCTCCACCTGCACTATCCTGCGGCGCTTGGGTACCAGCCTACAGCTCCATAGATTTCAAAGGTAATAGGAGCTGCTACTTTGTTTTTCCTTGGCTCCTCCTGTCCTTTCTTCCTAGCGAAATCAGAAAGCGGCCAGAATAACAAAGCAGCAGGGAGGCCTGAGACAATTCTCTTTCAACCAAGCAAAAGATGCGCAAGCTGTGAGCGGCGGAGACACGCGCAGTTTCCGAGCGTGTCGCTTGGAAAAGATCTCAAGCTGCCCCTCTCAGGTGGCAAGTACCGGACCAGGCTTGCTTTAACTTGACCGAGGGTTGGAAGAATTATGTACACACGCCCAATTGCTCCAACTTCTCAGTTTGACCACAACGAGGATCTTAGACCTGGTCTATGCGGTACCTGGATACAAGACCACTACTCAGCCTTCAGGTCTCACTGCGGAAGTTCGGGATCCGTGCATTTCTAAACCCTTTCCTAATCTTCAACGAAAGTCAGTGCGAGCGAGGTATGGGTGTCAAAGTCTCAGAAACCCGCACTCCTCAAAACGCTCCTGCACCTTCCCGGCAGAAGTGTGGTAAAACTTTTGGAAGAAACCACCTGTGGCTGCCAACAGTCCCGCCCCGCCCGGCCTGAGGCGCCGCAGAGCCCCGGCCGCGCGAGCCCGCAGAAGTTCCCTTCCAGCCCCGCGCGCCACTTCGCTCGGGGCCGCGGTGCCAGCCAGGACGCGCGGCGCCCGCTCGCTGGCTCGCTCTCCCCTGCCTCTCCCCCTCACTCCCTCCTTTCCCTCCTCCCTCCTCCGGTTGCATGGCTGCCGCACGGAGCCCCTGAATAGCCACCGCAGCCCCCGGCCTTCCGCCCAGCGGGCCGAGGGCGCCCCTGCCTACGCCGGCGCCCCAGGGCGCGCGGACCGCCCACCTCCTAGCGGCGGCCGCGCCGTCGCTTTTGGGCGCGGTGGCGGATGCCGAACCGCCCTCTCGGCGCCCCGCGACCTCCCGACCCGCTCCGGCGACCGAGATGCGGAGGGACGCTGGCGGCTGGAGCCCGAGCCCCGCGAGCGCAGCCGCTCACCTCCGCGCGCCGCCGGCCCCGCGCGCCTCCAGCACTTGGCCCCGGGCCGCGGTCCTCGCGTCCGCCTCCGCCGCCGTGCTCGGTCGGTCCCCGCGCTCGCGAGCAGCGCCAGCCGCGCCGCTGTCATCGGAGTCTCGTGGCGGGTGTGGAGCCAGCGGCCGTGGCGGGCGCGCGGGCAGCTCCGCCCTCCCCGGCCCGCGCCTCCGCCCTCCTCGCGCCCCGCCTCCCGTGCCGCGGCCGTCAGCCCCGAGCCCCGAGCCCCGCGCCCGGAGCCCGCGCCGCCGGCTCAGGGGCGCACGGGGCGAAAGGGCCCGGATGTCTGCGGTCTCCTCCCGCTCGCGCCCGCCCCCTCCGCGCCCTGCCTGCCACACATGCACTTGCTGTGTCCCAGCCTCCCCCTGGCTCCACTAATTTCTATTTTGACAGTAACTGTGGTGAGTGGGCGGCGCTGCCGGGGGCGCACGGGACCCGGCTGAGACCCGGGCGGGAGTCGGGCGGGCGCGGAGGCGGCGTGAGGGGCCGCGCGGAACCATCCGCCGCTCGGGGCTCCGCTTCTTCTTTCTTTCTTTCCTTTTTTCTCTTTGCCTCCTCCAGGATTTAAAGGGACAGCCCCGGCCAAGGCGAGGGGCAGGCGGCCACCGCTTTTCCGGTCTCCAGACGCCCTCTGCGGCCCGGCTGGACCCGCCCGCATCCTGAGCGCGAGTTGCAAACTGCGGGGTATTTTTAGGTGCACACCCGGCCCGGGCAGCGGTGCGGCACGGCTTGGCACAGTTGCCTGGCATACAGCTATTTTTACAGAGTCTGACGAGAGAAAGAAATCAAACGACTCAGCAACTGCTTTCCCACCCAACGTGGGGAGCAAAGAGTAAGAGCGAGCGTTTGGGAAAACATTCCCAAATGTTTTCGGGATTCTAGAGAGCGCACGAGCCCTCGACGGCTAGAGAAACCTTAGGCTTGCGACACTCCTGAGCGCCCAGATTGCCGGCCAACTCTCTCTGGGGACCCCTCGCGCGCAGGGACCAACCTCCCTTAGCTGGACTGAGCCCTAAACGTTCGGAACCTGTTAGCCTGCAACTGGTGGGACGCCAGTCACTCGCCACCCGGAAGAAGGCCTTCAGAAGCATCCAATCTCTGCGCGAAGGAGCCAAGGGGTGGGTCCACGGAGGCCTTGACTCCCGGCAACCCCACCCTACCCCACCCTATCCCGCCCAATACAGTCCTGCCTGGAGAGTGGGAGAGTCGCGCCGGAGTAGTGGTGATGGACACTGAAAGTGCCCATCCTAAGGAAAACGAGGGGATTCTGACATGGGGGGCGGGGGCTAGGGGACGGGTGCGGCTAGCGCTCCTGAGGGCTAAGGGACGCAGTAGGCAAACATTCAGGTCTCTTGTAGGTCAGGGCACTTCTGAGCTGGCTTTGCAACCCATCCTTCTGTGATCTGAGGTCTACGCGAAGCCTTAGCCTCCCAGCTATTTTATCTGAGGTGGTATTCCTGCACGTCAGCGCGGCCTTCCGGGCCTCCTCCCTCAGCCAGGAAAGTTTACTGTTCTCCAACCCTCCTGGGCCAGCTTATCTGCCCATAGGGCTGCCCTGAAAAGAGAGGGGGGGAAAAAAATAGCTGCTTGCCTGGCCCCAGGTCTGGCCACTGACCAATGAAAGGGCAATGGTGCTGCGAATGCCTGTTAAGGTCTTTCATTGTAGAATGTGTCACAATCAGAGACAGTCTTTAAGGGGTGTGTGTGTGTGTGTGTGTGTGTGTGTGTGTGTGATACACAAACACAGTTGTGGATCTTTTACTTAGTACTTTGTAATTGTTAGAATTTTTAAAAATCATTTCACTCATTTAAGTAATAAATGTGAATTGCAAGATGCCACGTGAGGAGCAGAGAAAAGAAAACATGGTTAGCATGAGATGTGACAGTTGGAAACCAGGTACAAACAAGAGTGGGGGATCTGGACCGTGGCATTTAATGTACCAGAGGGTGTGGCTTTCCGAAGTAGATTGTCACGCCTCAGAGATTGAATAACCACCTCATTCAAACTAATCAAAGGCCCATGGAAGTCTAGAGAAGTCAGTTGTGGAAACAAGAATTTTTCAGATTCAGTTTGTCAGGTTTCCAAGTTGCTAGCGCTTCCAGAGTGGCCAAATAATGTTCAGTGCTTTATGTTGCCCTGGGAGCCACTGCCTGCCCAAATTAGTTTGTCTGTCTCCCTACTAAATTAGGTTGTCTGTCTCACTTCCTTTCATTTGATATAAAGTACTGCTGACCCAGCTGAAATGGCCAAGCTTCTAAGACATAAATCTGGCCGTGCCCCGTGCCAAGCTTGGGGATGTAGCTCAGGAGCACCTGGGGCACCTCAGCTTTGGAATGCCAAGACATCTGCAGGCCATGGGAATGTGGTTCTGCACAGAGCCACAGCAAGTATATGTTGTTTGAGAAAAATAGGCATGGCCACCAAGATAGAAAGGGCTCTGAGTAGGAGAGTTTCTCCTCCTTTCTTTTGCCCAGATTAGGTGTTCCATGGTTGTAAAATGCTGAATAGTTTGACACGAGCTACGGATGGATGCCTCCGTGATTCTGCATAGTAAACCACTGGCTTTCTGAACCTAACTCCTACAGGCGAAATTTTTATAAATTTAAGAGCAACCCAGATGAGAATGGCTCTGCACCAGTGAGTACTACAGAATATTTTTAAAGAAAGATTTTTGTCCCATTGCTTTTCCCCTAGAATATTTCAAGCTCTTTACTCATTTTGGCATTCTGATGGCCTAACACATGCTTAACACCTAATAGGTTCTCCTTAAAAGACAGATACACCAAATGAGCAAAATGTTATTTTAGAATTTTGGAGTAAACATGATTACACATAAGGTCAGAGATCCAATGAACTTTGTAAGCCTTACGTGCAATTTACTTGTTTGGCTATAAGTGTAACAGTAAACTTCAGCCTGCCAAAATTTAATAGGATTCACTGGCAGACTCATTTGTTACTTATCAGCCAAGTTAGAAACCACATCATTCAACTCCTGAGTGCTTCCATTTCCAAATCTATGAAAGGTGGATAATAATAGGGCCCTTTTTATTCCATCAGATGAGAAAAGACATGGGCAAATGTTACTCCATGAATAACATTCATGAAAGTGTTACTGTGCAGCAATATTGGGTACATTATAAATTTCTAATTTTAAATGTTGTGATATTGTACAGAAATTATATGAGGATCATGTTTGTTTACCTCTTTCCCAAGGAGATTGAGAGGCCATTGTAAAAAATGGAGAAAAGGAGAGTTGTCTTTTGTAGAGCAGCTTCTAGAAGCAGAACTCACAAATGCATCACTATATATTCCTGGTGATAATTGTGTGATACATTCGTCGTGCAATCTAACATTGGCAGCACCAGTAATGACCAAAGTCCCATACCTGGGTAGTAACAGAGGCAAGGAACATATGCAGAGGAGGTTTGTGAAGTTAGTTAAGGAGCATTCCACCCAGCAGTGCTGCCTCTAGAGGAGGAAAAGAGAACAGGCTTTAAGAAATGAGCGCTGGAAAGATTGAGAAAACCACTGTCTGACACTTTCAGTCTGAGTTGGTGAGGTCCGATATACATTGATAGGTACCTCCTAGGAAATTCCCTTAAGATTTTGCCTTTTTTGCTGGCTTAATCTTCATTTTGAAATAATTTTAATTTTACAGAAAAGTTGCAAAGATGATATAAAGAATTCCCACATACTTTCACCATTTCTCCAAATGTTACCATTTGTTTGCTTTATCTTAACATATATATATATATATATATATATATATATATACTGATATTGATACCTATATCTTGCTAAATCCTTTGAGAGTAACCTAAAACATGATACTTCTTTACTGATAAATTCTTCTTTGTTTTCTAACAACAAAGATATTCTCTAACATAATTAGTCAAAATGAGAACATAACCATCAATACAACACTATTATCTAATCTGAACTGTCCAACTAATGCCAAAACTGAAAACTAATTCTGGTCAGGATCCATCCTGGGATTATATATCATGTTTAGTGTTGTCTCTCTTAAGAAGGTACTTTCTAGTAAACATGAATGTTGTCATGTGTATGTCTTATTTTAATGATCTTACATCTCTAACATATATGGATTTACAAAGATTCTCTTCTTGAGCAAACTTTTGAATCCATTTTGTGAACTAGAGGCTGACTTTTAGGTCCTCCCTTTGGCCTGCCTGGTCCAGATGTAATAAGAATCCTACTAAGTTAGCAATCATTCCATCATTGCTATCTAGACATCATGGTTTATCATCAGCAAGACCCACTCAAGTTAGGTCAGTTTAGCAAGAATCTACCCACCCTATTCTTGCTTGTGTCACCTCTTCTTGCTGTCCCATCTACTCACTGGCCCTTTTACTCTGTTTCATGGCTATAAATCCCTATTTGTTTTTGTTAAATCCCTTCTCTTTTCCCTGTTGCAATATTCATCATCATAGTAGTATTGAGTAATCTTTTTTTACCACCTAATAGTTTTCTTCTTTAACAGAACCACAGAAAATATCTAGGGGCTAGCCCTAAGCAGATTAAATTGTCTGCTTAGGCAGAGCATAGGAGCCAGGGCTCCATCCCCAACATGCCAGCAAGCTGAGACTGGGATTGAGAATGGGTATGAGACTGGGCATGGTGGCACTCACCTGTAACCCCAGAACTTGGGAGGCTGAAAATAGGAGAATCACAATGAGTCCAACCTATGTAGTGTAGACCCTGTAGATCCTGCAATAAATACATTTTTTTAAAAAAAATGAAAATATCTAAAAATTTCAAGCCCAGCAGCTATGACCAATATTTCCTTTTAATTTTAAAACACATGTATACAATCTAAGCATACAATTTCCATTGTCTTCCAGGATCTAGCTTCTCCTAGAAAATGAAAGCATGGAAATTCTACTTTCAATTCCTCTTGCATTCCCTTCAGTGTCCAGGATGGTACTTCATTATCAACTTACCAACCTCCTCGCCCAAGACACATTACCATCTCCCTAGAAAAGATGTGGCTCCCCGAGGACCCCATGAAAAAGCCATTGTTGGCAGGCCATGCTCCTATACACACCTATTCTTTTGTTTGTTCTACAAAGTCTACACTAGTAACAGATTTAATTTAAAAAGCAATAAAGGAAACACTGACTGACTTAAGAGTGCACATGAAATATGACTTCCATATTTCAAGGAAGAGCAACCATGGGTCCAAGCCTTTACAGTGGGTCCCTTGACAGTATACCTATTTCTAACCTGACTCCCCAGCTTTCAGGAATCTTTCTGAAAGAGATAATTCTTTGAGGTGACTCCACATGAACCCCTAACTTCAGGGAAGAGCTTTCTTCTTCCTTTTCCTTAACATACATTTTCCCAGGCTCTAATCAGTCAAACTACTTGAAGTAACACCCTAGGGTACTTAGGCAGTCACCAACACATTGTTCGGTGAGGACTTCAGTGTCCCAAACATGGCTGAACAGCTAAGCCAGCCAGGGCAGGTAAGGTCAGAACCCAGCTCTTTAAAATCCTCCCCCCAAGGAGTCTGAGTTACAACTGCACCCATAGTGTACCCATGTATACCTCATTACATACCTTTCAAGGATGCCCTCAGAGATGATCCCATGTAAGTCTATGAGGAGCAGAGAAACAACTTGGTAATTGCCTCAAATTAAAAAAATATATATATTAGCTCCTTTCCTTCACTCTGCCCCAATTCATATTATCTCCCCACACATTCCTTTCCCCTATAAGAATCACTGCGTGAGACCCCACTCAGGTTTGCATTAGCTAGCCAAGTACCAGGTCACCACTGTGCAATATGAAGATGTGATCAACGTTCCATGGAAAGCCCTCATCCTACTCTAAGCTGGCAGGAGTGGAGGGCTGCTTTTATTCACAATGTGCTAAACAAGATAAATATTTGCTGAAGGAGGTCTGTGTGAACAATTTGATTTTAAAAGTGCATTACAGAATTCATGGGCCAGGTGAAGCGTAGTGACTTAATGATGAAGATTTAAAATAATGGACAAAGGCTTTAACATATTTAATGATGTATATCAGTTTTCGATGAAGATTTTTTGTAGTACCCAGGCACCATCTATTCCTGTTCAAGTTCAAAAGCCACCTTTTCACTTTCTTCTCAATGGGGTCACTCCTTGTTAATTGCTGATCTCCACCTTGAAAAGAAGTAGCAGTTCTGGTCATGCTCATAATGCCATGGCTTTTTAGAATTCCTTTGTATTGAAGACATGCCCTTCCTACCTCTACAGTTCCCAAATACCACTGATGCGGCATAATCTATCCTCAATCATCACTTCAAGGACTTTCGCTAAGATTCTAAGATTTTTGTGTCTTATTGATGAGTGCCTACAATGCAAGACTAACCCAAGTTATGCAGGAAAATGTGAGTAATCACCCAGTTTCCAGTCATGTTAAATTTAACATCTGTAATTGTATAAACACAAAACAGCACATATTCCATCCATGTCTTCTCTTAAGCTCTTTAGCCCATAATTAACTTTATCCTAGAATGTGATCTCTTTTCCATATTGACCAAACTTCTGTGCTCTGGATCGAAATGCCCTCCCAAAATGCATGTCCACCTGAAACTTGTGAATGTGACCTAATTTGTAAATTATTTGACCTTTATAGATATAACCAAGTTAAGGTAAATTCATGCTGGGTTAGATTGGCCTCTACGCCCAATGAGTGGTGTCCTTAAAAGGACAGGGAAATTTGGAGACACAGAGATGCAAAATGGAGGTCATGTGGAAGCGGACTAGACTGAGGCAGTTGCAAGTCAAACATCTTTGATTGCCACTGTTCCAAGAACCAGGAGCCTCAGGAAGGAGCCAGCCTTGCTCACACCTTAGTTTTAGACTTCTGGCCTCAATAATTATAAGAGAACAAATCTGTTAAGACACGGAACTTATGGCAATTTGTATCCAGTCCTGAGGAAACTAATATGCATTCTACAGACTGCCAACAGGGGGAACAATAGGCAAGTGTACTCAGTATTTCTCTCAGGAGGTGATGATAGGTATCAGCACTCCTTGGGTGGCTTCTTCTTGGAGGTGCAGGTCTAACTTGTCACCTGATTAACTCGGGAGAGCATAACACTGACACATCAGTTGGAGGCCAAGAGGACACTGATAAAAAGACATACAGATATTCTGGAACAGCACTGTCAACCAGCCAGAGGATATAGCCACTGCCATTCCTTGAGCACTGCAGACGGTGTGAGAGCAATTGATGAGGGTGCTTAAAGCAGGACAATGGTGAGGAGGCTGCTGCCCTGGCTCAGATGACAGTAACTCTGGCCAGGACAAGGACAGGACAATTGGCAGTGGAGTGGGCCGGGGCTGATGGATGATTGTGAAGAGGTCTCAAGCCTGGATGGTTGTTATGAGGACAGAAATCATTTACCATATGGTACAGCTGTTCTGCTCTCGTTCACTGTTGGGGTTTGTTTTTGTTTTTTTCAACTCTTCTCCATCTGTGTTCTCAAGTGGGAAATCAAAGACATTTTCTTTCATCTTACAGATGGGGAAACTGAGGTTCTGTGCATGGGCTATTTGCTGAAGAGCAACAAGGGAGTTTTGTCTCCTCCCCTGGCACTTGTGGAGGTGTAGATGGCAATACTCTGGCCATGACATGCTCATCTCACCTGTGTACACAGGGTCAGGTGGTGGGACGAGCGGCCAGTGTACTCACTGAGTTTCTCTCAGAAGGTGGTGATAGGTATCAGCACTCCTTGGGTGGCTTCTTCCCAAATAAACAGTCATATGACACAATGTCTGAAAGCCCAGAATATTTCCTTTCTCCTTTGGCCCAGTGCCCTGCCTATTACAAACTTGGAGCCCTTAGAGACACCCAGCACTTTACTTGCCTGCACCTCAATCTCTAGCACCAGGACCCATGGAGTGCTGTGAGCTCACCACAGCCCACCTACTTGGCACCAGCTATCTGGAGAGGCTAGACCGTTTTCTGCCAAAGAAAATCCAGTGGCTGGCCAGCATCCTGGACTTCCTCCAACATACTAGCTCAGCACCCGACCCACCTGGGGTTTCTGTCTCTGCCAGGAGTCTGTTGCTTTTCCTGATCTGAGAGGACTCTGAATAATGTTTACCCTTATCAAACAGGAAGTTATATTTCCCATGGATCTTAACTTTCTCTCCAAGTTGTTAGTTAACCAGCAATAGTGCAGGGAGTAAAAGAGAATTTGTACCTTCCTGACCTACAGAAATCTACATATTCTTTAGGGTCCACTTGATTGGTCATCTGCTCTCTGACTCCTTAGCCAAATTCTATAAAAACTCACCAACCACCTGCTTATTGACATTCCCATAGCAAACATGTATGGTGTTATGATAGTCCCTGTTGTCTGGGAAATAAACAGGTTCTACCTTCAAAGCCAGGACTGATGGGTGGATTGTGATTGCCTAGCAGCTGTCTTGAGGAAAATGCTGTGGCCACAACCAGTACAGCAGGTAGGCCTCCATCACCAGTTAAGAAAGACAGCTGCAGCAGGTCATGACCCAGTCACAAAGCCATTACCTATGAACCCAAGATACTGTGCTGTGTCACCCTCAATTACTTTCCCTGCTTCCCATAATCTGGGGAGAGAACTCTGCTTGCTCATCTATGTATTTCCAAAACTTTACATACAGCTTGGCACTTAATGGGTGCTTACAAAATATTTTGTTCAATGAGTGATTGGTTCAAAGACTCCACAATCCTTCCCACAGATCAAGAAGATGCAGTAGACCTCATCATAGACAAGCCTCACTGTTCACTCTAGCTGTGCCTTCATGAACCCATGACATAGGAAGACCATTCCTTTTCTGGGCACTTGGGGGTCTCTGCTGTGATGTCATTCATGATGGCATCTTGCTTCACAGTGTCTTTTTATGTGACTTATATGTATCTCTACATCAGTAACTTGAAATAAGGGGGGTAACTTCTATACCTCACTGTGTCCTGCACACTGGCACCCATTAGCATCCCTTAGCTTTAAGGAATTCCTGGTTAAATGAAGGAATCTTTTATCTTCTGACTCTCCAGTTGTTACTTGCTTTTCTATTTTTTTAAACATCATTTGTCCAGATGAAAAACTGCTAGTAAGAAGATGGCAGTGTTACGTAAATATATTTGATTTCTTCTTCTCTGAGTCAAAGTTTAAGGTGGAATTTCTACAATCAGATTCTTGTCCTTGATAGAGTTGCTGTTTCCTCTCTTCTCTTGCACACATTCATTTATTCAGCTAGTGTCTCAGTTACCCTTCTCTCCTTGCTGGGACAAATACCCGACCCTGACACCCAAAATGAAGGAAAGAAAGGTTTATTTAGCTCACAGTTAGTGGAAGTTTCAGTTCATACTCAGCTGGCTCCAAGGCAGAGCGGCACATGGCACAGAAAGACCTTGCATGGCAGTGGCAAAGAGCAAGAGAGCAAAAGCAGTGGCGGCAACGGCAACAGAAAGCAAGTCTGTCTCCCTTATGGCTATCCGCCGTAGGCTGGTAGCACTCACATCCATAATCCCAGTGGATCATTAGTTAGTCACAAACTTTAGAAGTCTGCCCCATGACTGCATGACTCCTACTTAGATATGAAGGCTCCGAAAGGAGAGAAATATGCTGGAGAAATACAAAGTGAGCCACCCATCCTTGCTTCCTTTCAGCCCCTCTCCACCGTTCCACATCTGCTTTCTAAAAACCTTTGCATCACCGTCTCCCCATCCCACTCATCCAATGGCTCTTTCCACATACAGGGATCTCTCTCACAATCTGATCCAACCCTCATACAAAGTCACTGCCAAGTTTTCCAAAGTGCTCCTTTCTGCTAATGGATGCTCCCTTGCCACCCAGCTTCTCATCTTGCTGCCATCTAGCCCTGCAGAGACTATTTTAACTGACTGCAGGAAGTACACCTTAGAGCCACGCCTGAAAGGACAGACTTGGCCCCCTTAGTGCCCTTGAGAGCATAACCCTGAGACCTCTTCCTCCCCCTTGAGCCTCCCTCTCCTCTGCTGCTAGAATGCTGCTCACTAGGGCCAGTAAGATAGCTCAGCAGTCTAAAGCGCCTGCTTAGGCAAGCTTAAGCAACCATAGAGACCACGGTTCTATCTCTAGCACCAAATGCTGTGCCAGCCCCACCCCCAAGGCAGGCTGAGCCAGCCATAACAGGAAGAGAGAGAGAGAGAGAGAGAGAGAGAGCTGCACAGCCCACCACTGTCTGCCTGGTCTGGAGTAAGTTTCATCTTCCTGCCACACTTTCTTGCACCAGGCATTCTCCCTAGGTGACTGGACTGGATTGGATCCTGCTGTGACGCCCCCTAAGTCTTCTCCTGTAGTCCAGAGGTCACACCTTGATGGCACACAAGCATCTCAAACATGTATCCAAAGGTCAGTGCATGATTTCCCCCTAAGGCTTCTATCTGGTTCATTTGCTGTGAACAAAAGTGCACTAGACATTTTTAATTTCCTTTCCCCTGAATCACACTTCTGGATGAGGGTCTAAGTGCAAGGAGATTAATTGAGAAATGACATCTGACCTAGGCCCTCATGTGACCACTCCACTTTAAAATACACCCTCTTGTGTCACACCAGGACCTTGCTCTATTCTTTGGCCCTTATCAGCTTTTAGCATACTCTATAAATGACTCATTAATGATGCTTATCTTTATAGTCTGTATCCTCACTAGCAGGTAAGGCCACAGTGCAAACTTTGTCATCTGTTTTGCTCACTGATATATGTCAAGTGTCCCAAATAGTGCACAGGAAGCTCCTGAGTACTGAGAAAGAAGTGACTGCATAAACTGTCATGGCCTCTTTTCTGCATCCTTTATTAGGTAGACACCACATCATCCAAGACACTTCTTCATTCTTCTCTAAGTCCCACTCACCTAGTAGCCTTCCTCCTACTTCCATCAATGAGTGTTTGTCAAATGAGTAAGGTTAGGACACAAGACATTGTAAACTCATCTTGGGTGACAGTTCCTGACAGTGTCACTGGTTTTAGTTGCACCTCTAAATTTCTGATACCGTGAACTTTAAGGACTATGAATTGCTGTATAAGTTCATTTGGTTCTGCTATAACAAAAAATACAAACTGAATATTATGACTTGTATCGCGATGTCCCTCCAAAGCCTCTTGTATGAATACATTGAGCTTTTCAGAGGTGGCTGGATCTAGGGTATAATACTGAGATCAGTGATATGTGGTATTGGATTAGTTAGCCAATTAGCTTATCACAGTTCTAGATATGGACAATAGGAAGGCCCACCTTGGGTGTGGGTGTAACCTGCATGGGATAAAATGGAAAAAGAGGCTTGCTACTCACTGCCTCCTGTTTTTCATGCTATAGACCGTTTCTTCCCTGAATGCTCCTCTACCATGTGCCTTGCCTTGGAGCTAGCTGACTACAGACTGAAACCTCTGCAAGCTGTGAGCCAAATGAAACCTTTCCTCCTTTAACTTGTGGGTGTCAGGTACTTTGTCCCAGCAATGAAAAAAGTAACTAACACACTGGGTAATTTACAAAGCACAAACATTTATTCCCTTATAGTTCTGGAGTCTGGAGGTCCAGGGTGCAGGAACCACCATCTAGCAAGGGCTTTCTTGCTCAAGTTTAGAACAATCAAATTGAACACACACACACACACACACACACACACACACACACACACACACACACATTCCCTTTGTGTTTTTGGTGATGGTTGAGCCAGTCTTGGTGTTAGGCTGCCTCTTGAACTTTTTCAGAACTCTGTGCAAATGCGTTGACTTCAAATAGCCACTTTGCTTCAGCATATTACAGTATAGCCCAGCCATCCAGCACCCCTCCACTTTCCTAAAGTCCCTGCAAGCCCCTGCCTTTCCATTAGAGTGTTTTTCCTCAGCCAAAGGGCCAGGAGGTATGGCTTTAAGGACTGAGAGTTGGAGGATAAGTTCTCAGTAGCGTATCTACACCTCTCAGACTCTTGAGCACATTCGATCCCTTTGCCAGAGTTCTCCAGGGAACCTGAGCCCCATCTGCCCTCAGACATATGCATTCCTGGTTTCCTCCTCTTTTTCTTCTCACTTCCCCACCAGTGCATCTGAGGACATCTTCCGGTGGCTGTTGCACTAAAATCTTTGTCTCTGCATCTGCTTCTAGAAAAACCCAGTCTAACATTATTGTACTATCATTTTATTTGAAGCGTTGCTCTTCCAAAATTGCTGATAGTGGACTCTTTACATTTTTATTTAGTGAATTTATTTAGTGGGTTGCACTGCATATAAAATCTATAAATTATACGCATTTTGTTAATGAATTATTTCAGAGTGAATGAGTACCCAAGTCAAGAAATAAAATAATGCTGGTTTCCTACAAGTCTCTCTCATGCTTTTTTCTCTCCTTATCCATCACCTTTCTCTAGCTACTATCCTGACTGCTAACACCATCCATAGCTTTATCTGCCCTTGAGCTTCATATGAATTTATTCATTCAATATGTATTCTTTTCCAGTCTGACTCCTTTCACTCAATATCATATATATATGATTCATCCATGAAACTGCTATAATGTATTTTGTACCATATTCTGGTGACATGGAACACAGTAAACTAACATTCTACTATTGACAGCCATTCAGGACCATTACAAAATGGTCCTGAATGTTGCTGTGGACATTTTTCCTTTGTGTACATAGTTCTATAGGCTGCATGTACCAAGGTGGTCTTGTTGTGGCAATGGGGACACTCATAATATCAGGTGAGAGAAAAGACTTCTCAGCATAGAAGCCTTTCTGGATGCATAGAACATGGTACCACCAGGCAGTTGAGTTCTTAATGTTTCCATATTAAAACGTGCACAATACGGATATGTATTCATGCTAATGGCTGCCATAGCAAATTATCATGACTGGAAATTTATCTGTGCACAATTCTGGAGCCCTAAAGTCTAAAATCAACATCAGCAGCATTTGGTTTGTTCTGGAGGCTCTGAGAGAGAATGCTTCCTGGCCTCTCTCCTCCTTTCTGGTGGCCCTAAGCCATCACCTTTTTGACTTGTATGTGAATCACTCCAGTCCCTGCCTCTGTCTTCACACTGCCTTCACCCCATGCATTTTCTTCTCCTGTGCTCCTCTTATAAGGATATTGTGGAGTTGAGGGAGATCTGGCTACAGTATCTGCCGCGCCACTGATGACCAGGTTGATTCTTCTGATCTGGCTGGTCATGTGGTGTCCTCCTTCAGTGTTCCGTGGGTGTTCCTCCCAAAACTGTTCATTTGGTTGGAAAAGACAACCTTCCCTAATGAGTGGTTTTAGCTGGGGGTCTGGGACTTCCCTGGACAGTACATTTTTTGAATATTATTATTGGTCAAAAGGAAAATTATGTTGACACAATTTATTCCATTGTAACATGGTAAAGAGTTGGTCATAGAAATATAAATATATATGCCATTTTAATTTTATATTTTAATAGGTTCAGATATTCAGATATGTTGGAGGGCAGCAAGTTAAAGGACTGTGTCAAACAACAAGAGAAGAAATTTTCTTCAGTCAAGGGCTTATGAGTTTCCTCTCAGGACCCTCCAAATGAGTGCTCAAGGGCACTTGTTCATTGGATAAGTGTCCATCCAAATCCAGCAGGAACTTGTCTTGAGATCTGCACATTAAATATATCCACAGTGACCCTTTCCCAAATCAGGTCATATTCACAGTTTCTGAGTGGCCGTATCTTTGAGGAGCACTATTCAATCCACTACAAATTTCAAAAGGTAAGCAACCCTATTCCCTAAGAGTTAAACTCATAAAATCAGCACATACTGGAAAAGTTAAGTTCCCTGGGAAGTGACCTTGGCCACAGGCAGGGCATCTCCCAAAAATGAAAGCAAATAATAACCAAATTTTAGAATCCCACAAGTGATCTACATTGTGCTTCCATTTTGTAAAAAGACCTCCTAAAACTCAAAGTGTATTTGGCCAGGGTGACATTTAGGTTATTGTCATTTAAAGATTGGGCCAGTCACTCCCCAACTCAATCAGTTGGGAAGCAAAGCATAGAGAAGAGAAGCAGCACTGAAAAACATACTTTCACCTTGGAATTTTTCTGAGGAATTCAGTGTCAATGAGGAACACACAAACACACACAAGGATAAACTTTGCTTTACAAAGACACTCCCCATCCCAATCACTTTCTGCAAACCCTTTGGAAATCAAGATTGCTTTGTACATTGAAAATATTTCTTTTTCTAACATTGGATTTATTCTGATTCGTAAGACCACAGCTATTGCCAAAAGTGAGGTTTGTTTGTACCAATGATTTCATGGTTATCCTCATCTGGGAAAAAAGAATAGGGATTTATTCCATGAAACAGGCCTCATGCTGTCTGAGCATCCTGAATCAGAAGTTTTGATATTCTATGAATGTTCTGTCCTGGGCATCTCACATCCTTTCTCTACTTCTTCCCTCTCCAATTTTTAAATAGACTTAACTGCTTTGACATAGTAGAAAATTTGATGTGGTTTGGTTTGGTTTGAGTTGGGTTGGGTTGGGTTGGCTTGGGTTGGGTTGGGTTGGCTTGGGTTGGGTTGGGTTGGCTTGGGTTGGGTTGGGTTAGCTTGGGCTGGGTTTGGCTTGATTTGGTATGGGAGATCGAACCCAGGAGTGCTAAATTACATGTCCAACCCTTTTATAATCTTGAGACAGGATGTCACTAAGTCTTCCAGCCTGGTCTTAAATGATCCTCCTGCCTCACCCTCCCAATAATTGGGATTTGAGGAGTGCACCCCTAGCAGAAAGTCTTTCTGTGAAAGGATTTTGTATAAATATAAATTTGTCCAGGAAGAAATTCCTATTTCTCATATACGTGCATGTCAGTTACTTTGACCAGTTCTGGAGTTTGCATGCCTCATCTAGACAAAGACCTCACAGCACAACCACCAGTAGTGGCAGCTATTGCATGCTGGTTCTCCTGATCCACTGGCCCGTGGGTGATCCAGCAGTGTTAGCAGCAGCCCTAGCCCACCTTTGCAGTTCACTTTGACTCTCTCCCCACACTCACTTCCACATCAGCCTCCAGGAAACATCCCTGCTTCTGGATCTCATGGCACTGGAGCCAGCACCTATACCAGTTTTAGTATGGCTTCGTGTGTTAGAAGCTTGGTCCTCAGCATTGCCATGTAGGGACTGATGGAACTGTTAAGAGGTGGGGCCTAATAGGAAATAATTAGGTCATCAGGGACATTTGGCAGGAAGTAATGTCCTCATGGGACTTTGGTTAGTTCTTGTGAAAGGATTGTTATGAAAGAGCAAGCCAACTCTTTTTCCTCTCTGGCTCCCTTTCTCTCCATGAAATCTCTCCTTCTCTCATATGCTATCACCACTGTGATATTGGCTGCCATGAAGACCCCACCAGGGAAGAGCCTTAAACCTCAAAAACAGTGCCATAAATCTCTTTTCTTTATGGAGTTCCCAGCCTCTGGTATTTAGTTATAGCACTGGGACATGAGTGAATATAGCCTGTCTCCTGAAGATACATTGTGCTCCCTCCTCTTGGCCATGATGTGGTGAGAAGGTATGAGAAGGAGCTCAACCTGCAAAGACCAGGCAAAGTCCCAGCTCTGGTGCTAACTACAGGACCTTCAGCAAACTCCTATCCCAATCTTTTCTCAGTGCTGCCTCCCTGGCCAATTCCTCAAAGGTGTTAAAGGTATAGACTCTAGAGGTGACCACTTGGGTTTCAAATTCTGACTCCTCAGCTTATTAGATATGTGGCTTTGAGCAGGTGGCCCAAGTTCTCTTTCCTCACCTACAAAATGTGGATAACAAAGTGTCAACCTGACAGTGTTACTGAGGAAAAAATGATGTAATGTGGGTGAAACATGTAATTTAGCACAGAGTAGGACCTCAACAAGCATTAGCTATAATGTCACAGGTTGTAGGACCTATGTGAAGAATTGGATATGAAAGAACTTTGAGATGTTCAGAGTCAAAGGGGTGGGGTTATTGATTTAATAGCCATAGTCCTTTATTTATGCTTCTTACTTCTTGGCCTTTTCAATTCTTAAGACACATCCAAAGACAAATGTGAGAAGGAAGCCCATGGTCTTCTGAAAGACCAGTGTGGTGCATTGTAGCAGCCTCTTAGGCTGGGTTCTGATATCTTCTTTCTGAGTATCATAAGCCACCTCTCTTTAAACCGGCAGGTTCAAGTCTCTTCCCCAAGTGTCCTGCCTACCAGCTACATGATCTTGAATATATCACTTGCTTTCTTTACCTGAAATAAAAAATTTACCTGACCAGCCTGGTGGGTATGCATGTTGGAAATAGCATTTTGAGAGGCTGAGGCAGAAGGACTGCAAATTCAATCCCAGCCTAGAATTTAGTAATTTGGTTCACTAAATTAGTGTCAATCAATCAATCAGTCAATGGCTAGAAATGTAGCTCAATTCAAAAGCCTTGGGTTTCATCTCTAGTACCACAGAATTCAATCAAACAAAATTTAAAACCCTCCCTGACCCCTCCAAGAACTATTGAAGTTTGGAAAAAAAGTTCTTCATACTCTCAAGTGCCCTATACATACAACCAAAAACGATACTTGGAAGAGAAGATAGGCAGCTGAAAACAAGGATCAGATCTTATTCACCTTTTCTCTAATCCTTCCTTCCATCAGCTCTTTCCAGCACCTTTCCAGTACCTTGAACTCACTCAAAAATGTGCTTGCTGGAACAACTTGAGGTTGGGAAAGAGGTTGTGGGAAGGGAGTCCATAGCCCTTGTGGGTTTCCGTTCCCCAAGGCCCTGACATCCATCTCTCTGCTCTGTGTAGGCTGCAGGGAGCTTGCCAAACACGTCACACATGAAATCACAGGGCCACCAGGAGGGTGGCCTGGGGTGAAGTCAGAGGGAATGTACTAATTTTCTGAATTGCATGGTGCCATCACATACACACATGCACACACACACAGAGGCATGTGCGCGCACACACACACACACACACACACACACACACCCATCCATAGGTGATTGTAAGGCAGTAGAGAGAAGGAAGGGAAAAGGAGACCATTTTATGTGAGTAGAGTCACATGTCCTGCCAGATGGCTCATAGGCCAGGGGCCAGCCCTGAGCAAAACTGTGCAGTAGGAAAATTGGTTTTTATTGCTGTCACTTGCTCCATTTCATCATCCTCTCCAACCCCACACCAAGCCTCCCTCACTCTGTCCTCTAACATGACCACTATTCCCTCTGGGAGCCCCAGGAGATCATGACCTGGGTCTTCCCTTCCTCCCCCATTCCAAGGCCCATCCCATCTCCCACCAACATCCCCCATGCCAGCAGCCAGCCAATCTTATTTCTGTCCCTTATTACTGTTGCACAGAGTAGCTCCTTCCAGATGTCAGAGCCTGAATTTCATCTTTTGCTACCACCACCTGACCCCAGACCTTCCCTCCCAGGAAAGGGCAGAGTTCTGGAAGTCGGGAACTGTGTCTTGCCCTTAAAGTGGCCATTTACAAAGCTCAGCCATGTCTGATCATGGAAGATGCATGGTGAGCCAGGAACCTTCACATTATGTGAAGCAATCACGGAGTCAGTGTCTTTCCAACAGTTGAGTGGGGTCAGGAGACTTTACGGACTTCTGAGGTGGAGGGAATGAAATACGTAAAGCAGATGGATCCTTCCTCCTCAGGCAGTATCATAGAACCCTAGAATTCCAGTGGGGAAAGTCTGGTTTAGCTATTTATTTATTTACTTACTTACTTATTTATTGCTACCAGGAATCAAATTCAGGACCTAGTGCTTGCCAGGTAGGCACTGTATCACTGAGCTATATCCCCAATTCTTGTAATGTTTTGATTAGTTTAAAAAGTATTTCAAAGTAACAAAGTGGAGGAGGAGAAGGAAGAGGGGACAATGACATACTCAGATGTTTTTATATGTTTTATCTAATTTGAGGGAACACATGATTCCTATTTTATGTAGATTCTACCAAATTGTGGAAAAATTAAGAAAACCAACTAACTTTTATATGAGGTTAACATGACATTCATTACAAAAGTAAACCAGGAGAGCACAAGTGATGTAAAGCCATGTTCAAGGACACATATGAAAATAGTCCTGAATTAACTAACAAATTGAATGTATATAGAAAAACATATCATAATGAACTTAGCTTGAATAGAACTTAAGGATAGCTATAGAGCTTTAGATAGATATAGTACACCATAGTAACTAATCAGAGGAGAAAATGGATATGCTCATACCAATGCAGAAAAAGTTTTAAAAATATTAAATATACCTCAACAGTTATTCAACATAAAGAAAAAGAAGTCTTGGCAAACCAAGTATTGTAGATAATTTGTCATCCAGGCAGAACATATCACATGATTAGAATAAGAAAGTTTGGAGAAATTATTACACATAAAAACTAATGCATTCCTATAAATTCCTAATAGTTACTGATAACATGCAGTAGACGAAAAGAACCTATTCGCTGGAGCAATACAATTTGGAAGAACCTTAGAGCTACATTTGTTTTTCTGTTTTTTTTTGGGGGGGGGGGTTTGAGCCTGACCCTTACAACAGCCCATACCCCAGTGGCAACCAAATCAGAGAAGGGCTTCTGTGACATAGTCACATCCGCTGAGAGCTCATTTCTTTTCTTATTTGGTGAAAGAATTACGTGCAAGACCTTCACCAAAAAAATTACAAATCTCATCTCTTATCTAAGATAAGTAGCTGTGACAAAAACCACCCCCAAACTTAGCAGCCTCCAATCAGTTACTTTCCAGGCCCCTAGTCTACACTTAGATGGGCAATTCTTTTGTTGGGCTTGCCTGGGGACACTCACATGCTGCAGCTGAAAACGTAAGGAGAGTCTGTGAGGAGCACTCAGCACAAAAGAAGTTTCCTGGAGAGCAAAAATATCATAGAATGATAAGTGATATAAGTATCATAGGATGAATTAAAAGTGATTTAAAATAGATGATGATTAAGGGCCATTGAGATAGCTTTTAGACTAAGAACCTCCTTAGGCACCACATGCTGCACTGGCCCCGCCCCCAGGCATGCTGAGATGGCTACTGAGACTGAGTATGATTGTACATGCCTTTAATTCCAACACTGAGGGTCCTGAAAACAAGAGGATCATTATGAGTCTGAGCTGTATAGTGAGACCCTTTGCCAAATACATAAAATGTAGAATGATCAAAAATATAGTGAAAACATCATAGAATGAAAAATTCAATAGATGCATATGAAGAAAAAAGATGAAAAATGGAAAAGATCAGAATGTCTTTAGATTTTTTCCATAACACTATTAGAGGCTAGAGTCTAACACTGAATGACTTCAAAATCCTGAAGCTAGAGTACTGCCAATCGAGAAATCCATACCTATACAAAACACCAGATAACTGTAAAGAAAGAATAGATACCTTCAGACATGGTATGTCTCAAATATATACCTTCTGTGGATCTCTTCTTAGGCATCTACTGAAAGGCAGCTCCAAGGGAGGTTAACCAATACCAATGACACCATGAGAGATGGCAGATCCAACAGGAGAGAAAGAGAGCTGTTGTGAAGGGAGCTGGTGACAGAATTAAGTGAGGCTACCATCATGCAAGGAGTTCAGAGGCTTCCATGTTGGAGCACACAAGCAATCTCAGAGAGACTTCTCAAAAGATGAAATTGCTCCCTGATGACTGCAAAGGACAGAACGGAACAGTTGATGAAGATTTTTGGAACTGAATTACATATGTATAAATAGAATGTCAAGCAAACAAACAAACAAAAAAAGATAATAATCTCCAAGAGAACCAAACAGTTGTCTGAACGAAGGAAATTGTCAGTTGCTACCTGGTTCAGCTGTATGCAGGGACTTCTATACAGGTATATAAATCCCCAAAATAGTGCAACAAAAATTAGGAAACAATCAGATTGGGAACAGAAAAAAGGAAAGGTATACATGGGATGAAGGGGCAGAGATGTTAAGGAGAGTAATGTTTAAAACTTAATGACTGCAATTGAAAACTTAATAGGTGCGAATGTAAATTTAGATATATAATTCAGAGACCTAGAGATAAGTTCCAAACTACTCAGAGTTGAAAACTGTTGCCCTCTGGAGGGACAAGTGGAGAGAAAGGAAGGCGTCTGCTATTTTTCATATCAAAGCATGTAAAATGTTTTAGCATTTTACAAATAAATAATCTGAGCACATAAACTTTTAGCATGAGTTTATTTTGAAATAATTAAACGTTGACATAATATAGTCTCCTACATCTCTGTCAGGTTTGAAAACTTGTGAGCTGCTGTGAGGTAGTAGATATTTGGTGGCTAATGAGGTGCAGGAACAATTGTGCAGGTCACTATTTATAACCTGGTTGATATTTTGAAATGTCACTGCTTTGTCATATGTGTTCAATCTTCCAAATTGTTTGCATTTATTTAGCATAACTTGTATCAAAATTCAGAAAATATTCATGCTACACACTACACACACACACACACACACACACACACACACACACACACACACAGACCCAACAATAGTCAAGGCAATTTAAAAATGAAATGTCCTGGGCTTGCTTTATTAGATATCAAGCCTGTATAGAAAACCACATTAAATGTAATGTTTAGCTTGAAAAGACTAAGACATAGGTCCTCAGAAAAGCATATTGCAACATAATGAGAAATATATATTTGATCTCTGTGTCTGGGTCCTGGCATATGGGCCCTAAAACTCTTCTACACAGTAGTACTACAAAAACATCTTTGTTCTGACGTTTGTTCTTTGACCCTGACATGGAGCATCTAAGACAGCAGTTCTCAACCTGTGGGTCAAGACCCTTGCAGGGGTCGAACAACCAAAACACAGGAGTTGCCTAAAGCCATCAGAAAATACATATTTAAACCCATGCTATACCATGGTGAAATGTTATTTATTGGAATTAGTAATTTGAAGTAGCCACCAAAATTATTTTTTGGTTTGGGGTCACTGCAACATGAGGAACTATATTGCAGGGTCACGGCATTAGAAAGATTGAGAACCACTGATCTAAGACCTTTGTAATGTCCTTGAGATAGGAGCATCTCCTGTTCAGATGAGGCTATGCTTGGTGGGCTCCAGGAAAGCCTCATGATGGGGGCTATGGCAACAGAGCCAACCCTGTGACTAAAGGGTCAAATGATGTCATAAGCTCCAAGGAGGGTAGGGGGGCTGAAGGCTGAGTTGGTCACCAACCAATTGCCAGTGATTAAAGGAAACAGTACCTGTATAATGAAGCCATCATAAAACTGAAAAGGTTTATCGGCCTCGTGATGGCTGTGTACTCAGATGGGAGCTAGTTCGGGGTTTGTGGGCATGGGAGCTTTGAAGCCCTACCCACACGCCTTGCTCAGGTAGTTCTCCCATCAGGCTGCTCATCTGTACACTTTTTAGTAACCTTTGTAATAAATGGGTAAGTGTAAGTAAGCCTTTCCCTGATCCTGCAAGCTAGCCTACCAAATCAATGACACTCAAGGAAAGGATAGTGGGATTTATACCCAGTCAGTCAAAAGCACAGGTCACAATCTGGAGCTTACAGTTGGTGCCTTAAGGCAGGGGTGAGGGGCAGATTTGTGGGACTGAGCCCTTAATCCATGAGATCTGCCGCCATCTCTGTGTTGATAGTTCCAGAATGGAATAGAATTGTGGGACACCCAACTGGCATCCACTGGAAAACTGATTGTTAGTGGGCCAGCCCCTTACACATTTGTGGGGCCAGTGGTGGAGTGTTCCAAGAGTATAGTAGTAGAAAAGCTGTTCTATGCTCAAACAAGACAGTGTAGTGAGTATCCTGCTGTTTAAAGACTGAAGTAGGGAGTGAAGGGAATTCTGGCAAGGAGAGCAACTGGAGGCTACAATAACAGCAAGAAAAGGTGGTGATAATGGTAGGAAGAGGTAGGACTGAGTCCGACAGAAACAGCAACACACAACTCACTGCATTTTGGAGATCAAGAAGAGGCATCAGTGGGCTTCTAGGTGTCTAGTGTTGATTGGAGACTGGAAAGGTTTGTGCCACTGTTAACAGCTACATGTAATACTGGAGTAACAACAGCTTTAAATGAAATTAGAGTCATTTACATTGTGTTTATGCTTAAAGCTATGTGCCAAATAAGGTGTAGGTAGAGCTGCCCAGTAAGAAGTGACAAATACAGATCAAGAAAGAATGAGAGCCAAGCATGGTGGTGGCATACGTCTTTAATTCCAGCTCTCAGGAAGCCGAGGCAAGAAGATTATGAATTCCAGACAAGCATGGGCAATTTAGCAAGACTGTATCTCAAAAATAACAATGTAAAAATGACTGAGCATATATACTCAACATTCCCTTGGCTCAATTCCCAGTACTGAAAAATAAAAAGGAGGGAAGGAATGAGCAAAGGAGGGAAGGAGGCAGAAAGAAATTTGAAGAGTCCTCAGTGGATGACCTTAAGCCCCCTGTTAAGTGCCACCTTACTCTCCCCTTCTTTGCCACCATGGAGTTTGTCGAAATCCATTGTAACCCATGTTTCCTCACCAGGTTGTACAACTTGTGATGAGAAAGTCAGTGTCTACTTCTCCCCTGCATTTTAATGCCTGGAATATATTTGGTTCTTTATTTGGATCCTAAAAAGCAAAAATGGTCATTGACAGAAAGTAAGGTTATAGCAAATGAAAGACAAGAAAATATCATCAAAATTGCTGACAAAGTAACCAGCAGAGAAACAGAAGGAGCTACACAGAGACCTACATAGAAAGAGGATGCCTCAAGTAACCCAACCACCCAGATGCTCTTGTTCCAGATAGGTGTCTTATCCCAGGCTTTCTTAGAGAAACTGCCCTGCCCACAAGCTTAATACCTTCCCTGCAGATGCTGAAGAGAGCAGAAGTGGACACTTGATCCAAAGAAGTGTCCATCAAAGGTCAAGCTTCAAAGAAACATGGAGGGGAAGTCAGCACCATGAACAGCCAAAGCTGTGGGCCATATATAAGCAAGCAGGAACTCCAGGTAAGTAGAGGGCACTTGTGAGCAAGGAGGGCCCTCTGTTCCTTGTGACCTTGCAGTTGCCAGCTCCAGCCCCTGCCATTCCTGCCTTGACCTAAAGTTTTTTGTTTTTTTTTCCCTTCAGTTTGTTTGAATACACTTCTATTTTTCCTGCCTATCTACCTTCAACCAGGACTTTTTAAACTATGTTTATTATTTTTTTTCTTTTTTTTTTTTACTATGTTTATTATTTAGATAATAAGTTTAAGGAAAATAAAATGTCTGTGAACTTATAAAATTCCCTTGACTCATTAAAAATATAAAATATAAATATCTTAATTTGTTTCACCTCCTTTTTTCAATTGTTGGTATGTTTTCTCTTCTTAATTTCTTACCTATTTCTTCTTTTTTTTCTTCTTCTTCCAATTTTACATGCATATATGGTAATATGAATAACTGATTGGAAAACAGCACTATGTATTACAACAAGTACTGTGAAATTCACATTACTTTGTTGAGTGAAATGCTGTATCACTTGTAATTTTTATATTTTAATTCTAAATTATACTCTTTTAAAAATAAAAATAAATAAATAAATTAGTAGTACAAAAAATATAGTCAGGCGTGGTGGCGCTTGCCTGTAATATCAGCACTCGGGAGGCTGAGGCAGGAGGATTGGTGCGAGTTTGAGACCAGCCTAGGCTACCAAAGTGAGCTCAAGGCCAGCCTGAACTGCATAGCGAGGCCCTGTCTCAAAAAAAAATAATAATAATAATATTCACTTGCTCTTGGAATATCCTCATTTAGAATTGTAAGCTAGGGCCCATGGAGATATCTCAGTGGTCTAAGCGCCTGCCTAACAAACACAAGGACCTGGGTTCAATCCTGGCACTACATGCCATGCAGGCATGGTGGCACATGCCTGTAACCCCAGCACTGGGGAGTTGGAAACAAAAGGCTCACTATGAGTCTGAGCTGCATAGCACCACCCTGAACCAGACACATAAAGTTTAAAACAACAATAGAATTGAGAGCTAAAGAGCTTTTTAGGATCAGCCAACCAGTGAAGGGCTAGACAGCTTACATTAGTGGCTCGGCAAGGTTCTCAGTCCAGTGGCCTGGCCACAGTCTTCCCCTATCCCTGACCCTAGGATCAGGGTCCCTACACAGAGTCCTCCAGCAGGTTCAACTGCACTGGGAAATGCCCAAGTCAGAAAGGTAGTTACAGGAAGTAAAGCCTGCCTATGTTGACCATTCGCAAGCACTACTTCAAAAGTGAACACTACCCAGGATTCTACTGGACAAAATTCTGGGGTTTGGTGTATTTTCAAAGTCACAGCAAGTGGAGACCTTAGAGCTAGCACTTTAATGCTGAATGAAAGCAGTGTGACTATGTGTGCCCAGGGTTTGGGATTTCTCTGAAGGGAGCTCCCAGTCCTCCCAACTGGCTCAGGATGTCCGGCTGGCAGCCACAGTAAGCTTCCTCCACCACAGCCCAGTATGCCAACTGAAACATGACCTCCTGCCAAGAGCCTGGGATGGTGCTCAGATCCAGGCCCTGGGGGCAAAGTGTAGATCTGGGCCAAAATCTCTAAAACCTGGCTCCTCCCAAGCTCTCTTCTTGCAAGGACTCTGGTCTTCTCTTTGGAAAAGTGGTCACCAATCTTCTTAGGGTTCCTGACAGCAGCTGAGCCCTGGAAACTGCGAGCTCAGTGCTGCTGTCAGCTCCTGGGCAGTGCTTTCTCAGGGGGCCAGTCTCTGTGGCATCTGCAAAAGCAGTTATTGGTTTGCTTGCGGTCTGACTTTGCAGCTGAGCTGGCTCCAAGTGCCACGTCTTCAAGTGCCATATTATCCAACAACTGCTCCAGCCCAGACACTCAGGGAAGGCGACAAGGGGACCCACTTGCCTCCTCACCTGGTGCATTTCTTGGAACTCCAAACCTTGGAATGAATGGAAAAATATCTGTGTTGTTGCCTGCATTCCTCCTCCAGCAGTTCTGACGGTGATGATGACTAACGAAATGAGAACACTGGAGCCTGAAGGATGCTTTCCTGGGAAATGTTTTTCTGGGCTTGTGTCAAATGGTCTGTCTTGTGATGTAGTTGACCTCCACAGCCTGCTTGAAAGGAGCAAAGGCACAAATCTCCTCTCTGTTTTGCACACAGGGAAGCTGAGGCTAAGGGAAGCCACCTAGCTGTAGGGAGATTGTAAGGCAACAAAGCAGGCTAACCTGAGAAAAGCCAAACTGATGAGCTCATTTTATTTCCACAGGAACACTAGGGGTAGGGTTGGGAGGGTAGAGGCACTGAGAACAAGGTCCCTCTGCAAAACTGATGTAAGTGACTTCAAATTTAAATGTGTACTTCCAGCCTCCAAGTCTAGCACTCTTGTCCCAGTACTCCAAAACCCAGTACAAGAGGTCCAAGGCCAAGAAGGTTTCCCTAGTCACTCCTGTCCCCATCCAGCCCTCCCATCTGAAGATGTTTCCCCAGCCTCCCTTACTGTCCCCACATTCCTCTTAGTGGTCTCTCAACTAGCTCACCAGCTACCATGCCCTAGATTTGGGAAAACCCCAATCTTACTGTGTTCTCATTGTTTGCCAAATGATGGTGTCACAAGCATAGCCTTAGGGGCAAGATCAAAGCAGGCAGTCATTTGGAACTTGAGGGAAAGCTGTCTTGTTTTCCATAAGAACCAACCAAGAAAAAAAAAACAATGCATATCTGAAATGCCTGCTGGCAAAGAAGTGTGGCTTCCTCTTCAAGTCAAGGGAGGTGGCTCTGAGGTTCCCTTCATATGCACAGAATAGATTTGGGAGGAGCCCCTAGTCAGCTGATGGAGGCTGACTCACCCACTGGGAGCTACAGGAGCCAACAAGCCTGGGAACTCCCCAGCAGCTCTCCACCTGGAAGCTTCTTCCATCTGTGCCAAGGCCCTTTGGTCATGATCACCAGGAACAGCAACCCAAAAGGCCCCTCCCAGGGCATGCTCCATCCACTCAGTACCCCAGATGCCACCTCCTTGGCATAGACTAGGTTAAAAACCATGAGGGAGACTCAGACCCTGGGATCCTCAATCTGATTCATTTGAGACTTTGAGCAAAGGATTTTTCATGTTCTTGGTCTCACTGTGTCTGTGTAAAACAGAGAAATTGGACTGACTACAGTCTAAGGCTTCCTCTAGTATGGTCTACGGTGGCAGGTGGTATGTGGGTTTGATTCTTACATGGCTGGGTTTCCACATGTATGTCTTGACCCATGCATGACCATTTTCCCCTGAAGTGGACAACATAATTATCTACATAAACACCCCCTAACTAGAGAGTGACTATATGTCTCCCTCCAGGAAGTGGCCGGTATGGGTTTAAGACTCAACAAAGGACATAGGAAGTATCTTTGAATTTTCTAATTTCCCTTGCAGCACATGCAAATTTGTATGTACACACACACACACACACACACACACACACACACACATTTACTGAGTTTCTCAAAACAGTAATTTGGAGCAGACTGGGTGTGCACATAGGATGCACAAACAGCCCTGGGGATCTCTATTGGCCTTGTCTTCATCCCTGCTGGCCAGCTCCTGAGCCCTAGAACACTCTGCAGACTTGACCGGGAAAAGCTGTAGAACAGGGGTTTTAGGCTAACTACAAGGTCTCAGCAACTAGTTAACCCTGCTGCTACCATGCAAAAGCAGATATAGATGATGAGCAAGCAAGTGGACATGGCTGTGTTTCAGTAAAAATTTACTTACAAAACAATGAGCAGATGTGGCCCACACAGTCTGGCTGGCTGGCCTTTGTCCTCGTCTCATAGGCCAATCTACTTTAAAGATTTTTCTCAATTAGATATCTAGCCAGGTGTCATGTTCCCTTACTTCCACGCCTACCTGAAGAAGAGGGATCGCTTGAGCTACATATTTTAGTTCAACTGGGACCAGAGGTTCATAGAACATGGCTTCTGCTCTCAAGTAGACTACCCAGCTCAGAAAACATGTAAATAAACAGATAGTTCTCATTCATCTCATGAGGGTTGTAGGTAAATAGGTGTATGTTTGGGTTAAAAGTATCACTAACTATGTCAGATCATTAGCTTGGAAGTCCTGGGTCAGTGGCTGTTGTGGTGGGCTAGCTAGTGGCATCTGTGATCTCTCTCTGCCATAGTTTTTGCACATCTACAGAGAACTTGCTTTATTTTTTTAAATCTATGTTTATTTTGGATGACCCCCCCCCCAATCCTTATGTACCTATGGGTAGGGCTTTATGGAGGTAACTGGATTGTGCGGTCATGATTATTAGTGATGGATTAGTCCTGTCTTAGTTACTTCTCTCTCGTTGCTGAGAAAAAAAAAAAACAAAAAAACCTGAAACCTAAAGTTAAAAGGAGAAAGGTTTATTCAGCTCATAGTCTATACAAGTTTCAGTTCATAATCAGCTTGCTCCAATGCACAGCAACGTGAAAGAATGGTATCAGAGAGAAGAAACAGTTCATGATGGGCAGAAGATAGCAAATTAAGCAAATGGGCCAACCACAGCTCTTTCTGTCCCTTATGTCTTATCCAGGCTACTTAGGATGAGTAGCACTCATACCTTCAACCCTAGTGCCCTTGATCCTAGTATTGTACCATGAATTAGTCCCAGCACCACACTCTAGATCCAGCCACCTCTAAAAAAGCCCCACCTATGACCACATGAGGCTTTGAGGAGACAACTAAATACAAGCTATAACAAAGTCCACTGGTGGATTTATAACTAGCTGAAGCCTTGTTAAAGGAGGTGGGACCCTGGAGGCATGGCCCAGAAGGGTATGTTTCTTCCTTATTCCTTTCTCCCAATCTCTGCTTCCTGCATGTCACGCAAGCCTGCTTCCCTGTAAGCCTCCTCTGAAATGTCCCCTGCCACGCCGCCCTGCCTTGAAGCCAGCTAACATGGGCTGAAACCTCTACAAACTAAGAGCCAAAATAAACCTCTCCTTTAAGTTGAAGGCATCAAGTATTATGTCCCACAGACAAGAAAGTAACTAAGACATTTGCCTTTTTCAAATTATTCGTGGAAACAAAGAGAAACACAATCCCAGTTTGTTGCTAATCCAGATCCAACAGGTATTTTCTTGGTATATAAACCACAGAAGTGACTGGAAGCAGATAAAGGAGAAAACATATCAATAGCAAAACCATACACTTATGTACACAGGACGTATCAGATATTGGTCTCAAGAACCTTCAAAAGGTTCATCATATTGATTATAGCACTATGTAACATTAAAACTATGCTTGGAATGCATGTCACTCTTGTCTTTTTGATGTGTACTGCTCCTGGTGTAAACTCAGTTACTGTCATTCTCTCTCTCGAGTAGTACTTGAAAATAAGAGACTGGGCCAAATACCATAGTCTTGACAGGCTACAATTTTGTATTTCCTTGAATTTCCAAATATCTGTGTCAAAATTGTGTAACTGCTTATATCACATTGTATGGAACGTTATTAGAATATCAATGATGGTCAGAAAATACCAATTCCAAGCTAAGTCAAAGATCTCTGATACTCAGAAAGCCAGTGATGATGAGCTCAAGTACCTATGCTATAGAGTAATAGTATTACAAAGCTTTTCTTCTGGAGGGTTAAGAATGTAAGTTAACAGACCAAAATTTGGAGAAAAAAAAAAGGGCTATGAGGATAGCCAATATTTTGGCCCTAGCCCTTCAAGGTCAATAAGGACTCAGGATATAACAGAACCTGTGCTGTAATATCCTATAACTCAGAGGTGTCCCAAATTTCCTGGTCAAGGAAATTATGGGACCTCAGAGGAAAGGGATGAATGAACTATAGTGCGTCTAAGAAGAGTCACCCAGAGAAAAACATTCTCTCAGGCTTTCACAGAAAGCAAACTGGCCAAGCAATGGCCGTGACTCGTTCCGAAGGCTGACACTAACAACAGTCCTACAAAGTACTGTCTATGATCCCAAACTTAATCCTGAGGGGATTTGACCCTGGAAGATACAAAAAAATGAATGTTT
>PVJA010012039.1:0-2500 GCA_004027025.1 Myocastor coypus
TTTATTTATTTTTTTCTTGTTTCAGAACCTTTGTTTGTTTATTCACTCATTTTTATGGCCGGCTCACCCCACCCCGAGGGCAGGGCTGGCACAGCATGTGGAGCCGGGGATTGGGGATCGAACTGAGATCCCTGAAGCCACCCAAGCTTTCCCAAGCAGGCACTTTAGACCACTGAGCCATCCCGCCAGGCCCATGGGCTCCCTTTCTAATAGTCAATGATAGGAATAGGTTAAGCTCCCTAAGTTAGACCTCCATCCCAAACACCAAGGTGTAACACCAGAGGAAGCTGTCTACGCAGCCATTGCACTTCCTACTGGGGGGATCCTAAGAGTCCTCATTATGGTTTGTGTCTAGTTGTCCCCCAAAGCCTCATGCAGTCATGGACCAGGGACTTCTAGAGTTTGAGACTAACTTATGATCTACTGAGATTATGTGTTTTAATACTACTGGGGTTATGGTTGTGTGTACCTTCCCCAGCCTGGGGTGATAGCTGGAATGTACTGTAAGACAGAAAAAGACTTTCTATTACTCTCTGTTGCCTCGGTTCCCATTGTTGCTGTCCTGCCACCATGAACTGCTGCTGTCTGCCATGTGCCAGTCAGCCTTAGAGCCAGCCAAGTATGCTGAAACCTCCAGTAACTGTGAGCTAAAGAAATCTTTCCTTCCTTCATTTTGGGTGTTGGATATTTGTCCCAGCAACGAGAGAAGAGTAACTGAGACAGTCCTTGAGTAACCTTTTAGTTTTGGAGTTTTTTTTTTCCAGTATTGGGAATTGAACTCAGGGCCTTTGCACTGGGCTAGATACCCAGCCCTTATTACATTATTATTATTATTATTATTATTATTATTATTATATTTTGAGACAGGGTCTCACTAAGTTGCCTCAGGTTGAGCTCAAACTTGTAGTTACTCCTGCCTCAGCCAACCAGAATAGAAAAGAATCAACAATCTTAATATTTTCTTGTAATTTCTTAGTTTACAATACTCAGTGACTTCTAAAAGCAAAAAAGACAAAGCAGACAGTGTGGCATATGCCTGTAATACCAGCTACTGAGGAGGCTAAAACTGGAGAATAGCACATTGGAGTCCAGCTTAGACAGACCTTGTCTCAAAATAAAGGATTTTTTTTTTGGTGGGGAGGCAGGGGTGCTGAAGAGCACTTGCTTAACATTCTCGAAGCCTGAGAAGCTAGGTATGGTGGCACATGACTGTGAGACCCTGAGCACTGTGAGTTCATCTCTCATACTGCAAATAAATAGATAAATAAAATAAAAACAAGGAAATGATTAGTCAAAGTTAGCTTGGACTGGAGATACCCTATCTCCAGGGGGCAGTTTTGTAGTATCAGAATAACGATCCATGTAAAACCCCTCTGGTTATTAACTGTGTGTGCTCAGTACTAATGGACTACTGCACTAGGACCCTACCTCCACTTTAGAGAAAGGTGGCCTTCTGGTGGGATGTAGACACCCATCACCTGGTTAGAAGAGGAGCCCTGCGCTGTCCCACCAGAGGAAAAACAAAGATCCCACACTGTAGAGAGGCCAGCCTTGGGTGGGAGTGAGGGACACTCACTCACGCAGCCCCTGCAGGAGACAAGTCTCTGCTGCCGCAGAGTTGCCGGGGAGCCCCCCTTCAGAAGCAGCCGGCTGCCGAACCTCCTTACCAGCGGGGGAAGGGGAAGCGCTGGCAGCTGGGGCTCTAGACCAGGACCCTGACCCTTCAGGGCTTCTGGTCCAGGGCCACCACTACCCTAGCGAGCGAAGTGCTCTCCCAGGCCAATCCGGCTGATTTTTTTTTTTTTTTTTTTTTTTTTTTTTTCTCAAGGAGGAAAGTGGACTCCGAAGGAGAGGGAAAGGCAGCCCAGCTAAGTCACAGGTTATTGGTCTTTGTTTACAGGCCTCAAGGAAGGCTGCCTTTCTCCTCCCACAGCGCGCTCTCCTCGCGCCACGCTGGTGCCGCGTCCAGCGAGGGACAAAGGGAGAGCAGGAGAACGGATTAGCTTCGCGGCTGCGGCAGCTGCGCAGGCCCTGCCATGCTTGAGTCGCGGGCCGCCCGGTGCGGGTCCAGACGGCTCTTCCCGCCCCGTCGGGCCGCTGGCCGAGGTGCCCGGCCGCGCGCATCGCTCAGGGTGCTCGCGCGCGCTCGCACGACCCCAGGCCTTTGTTGCGGAGGCCCGTGCCGATGGGTTAATGGGGCAGAAGAGATCGGTGAAGGGCGACAGAAGTGGTCTTTGAAAGAGGGTGTGAGCACTGGGCAGCCAGACAAAGGCCAAAACACACACGGGCGGAGAAGGACAGATGGGACGGGCAAGAGAAAACAATTAGGCCTCGAGTGCGGGGGCGGGGCGCGGCTTCATCGTTTCCCAGTTAACCAGGCCGGGCGGGCGCGGGCCCCTTGCCCCGGGCTGCACCCGGGCTTCAGCGAGTGAGACGCAGGCGGTCTCTGCAGCGGCGCGGGAACCTCTGCGCCCCTCCCCAGTCCCGGGCTGCGCCCCTG
>PVJA010012039.1:7500-15000 GCA_004027025.1 Myocastor coypus
TCTCCAACACTCGAGGAGATTTTCGGAGCGCGAGCGGGGCTGAGCACATTAAAAACACAGGGCGATTGAAATGGGCGCATTGAGATGAGCGGAGCTGGCTGCGGCGCGGACTCGCTCTTGAGGTCAAGTGACGGACGGATGGTGTGCTTCTTCATAATAATATTAATTAAACAATTTGCATGCTAATAAGGTAACAATTATCAGGGCCTCTGTTGAAAGATTCAGGTTATTACAACACGCCAATCTGAAGGCCAGGGGTCAGAGAGTGAGAGGCGAGAGAAATTTCAACTCAAATTAACATTCTGTCAGCTCCAGAAAATGGGATAAATAAAGTCGAATTAATTCATTATAATAAAGAGAGATGGGCGCGGAGCTCGGCCGGCGCCCGCCCCTCCTCTGCCCTCCCCTCGGGCCGAATTGATCACAGCTCGGTATTCAGAAGCACGCGCTGCGCGCATTCCTGCTCGCGAGCCGGACAGAAAACCAGGCGATCGTGTCTACGGGCAAGATCGAGCCGGACGCAGAGTTTACGTTTAGTATTTATAGAGAAAGAAATTAAATTATGGCGAAAAGTAGTGCTCTTGGCCCCTGACCTCAGAAGTAACACTTCCAGTGTCCTCCTAGCGCGAAACCAGGAAAAGGGTCCCCACGTTCCATGCTGCCTCTTGGCTCCGCGGCATTTCGGGCCTGTCCCGTTCTGCACCCTTCCCTCCTGTCCAGGAGGGAGAGTGATGACGTGAAAGTCCGCCAGCTCAGCACCCCAGATGTGCCCTTAGGTTAAGATCTGGTGCCGCTGTCCTCCAGTAGTAGCAGGACCCCCAGTGGTTTGGAGGTGAAGTTGGTCAGAGTGGGGTCCCTCTTCTCTTTACGGCTGCAGCACCCCTTCCAGGCAGACACACAGGGATAGGCACAGACCAGCCTAAGGTGCACAATTCTGGCCTACATTTCACTCTTCCTTCGCCCTCAGGATGTGGAGCCCTGGTCCAAGTCACTTATGCCAAAAGCCAATTTGCCCATTGCTTTGCCCTGGGGCTCGAAGCTACTGCGTGGGGAATCCAGACTGGGGACTGGCCACGGGCTCTTTTCTTCCTCCGGGAGCCGGGCTGGGCTGCAGAGGGTCAGAGAGCCATGGTCATGAATTTGGAGCTAACAAGATGCTATCTCCCGGGTGAGAAACTTACATACATTTAAGTTTGTATATGTACATATGTATATATTTATACATGTATATCCTGATTTCTTATCTCTCTACCCAGCCCCAATTCACTGCTTATTTAAGAATATATCCTTTAATGATTTAGCTTTGTGTCTATCAATATTTTATAGTGGAGAAGGGAGTGACACTTCACTGAGAACATAATTATAATAAATGGGCTGGGTACCTCAGCCCCATTCTTCACAGGCTGAGTCAAATAGAGATGTATTTAGTTTTTAATTCGTGTGTAGGGGGCTATAGCAGGCCATCACCTCAAAGTTACTTTTCCTTTTCTCCTTCCACTCTTTCCTCCTCTGCCCTGTAGTCTGGGGGATCTATGGAGTGAGGGTTAGGTTGGGTGATTGCATCCCCTCAATCCATCCACCCCTGCTTTTAATGATAAGGTGACTGTCAATCAATCAAAGAGGGCATTAATTAAGCCTCTATTGACTGGGCCACATTCTGCCAGCCACTCTCTTTTGGAAGCGCCCTCCTCCCCTCCCCCTTCTCCTCCCTCCTCCCCCTCCTCCTCCGCCCCTTTCTCCTCCTCTCTCCTTCCTCCTCTCGCCCGCCGCCTGGAGTCGGAGAGGAGGCGATGAGAAGCCCTTGTAGTTTTAAATTCAATGTGACAGTTTCGGAAAGAGCGGATGATGAATCTCCTATTATTGGATCAGTCTATTTGCCGCTCAATGTCTCTCTGTAATTGGAGCAACATCACTTTAAAGGTTCACAGAGTACAGCATTTCTGGTGAAAAATCCCCACAACACGCCGGTGAATGTTTTAAAGGGAAATCTATTAGTGATTTGCGGAAGGGCGGGAGCGCGCGGGGGCTGGAGTTGGGGGCTCGCCGGGGCCCTGCCCGGCCGCTAAGAGACGCCCGCCCCGCGCTGGGCGGCGCCCCTCCCTCCCCGCCTTCCCCCCCCCCTACGTCTTGTTGTGACAGTTCCTGATACTGTTTATTGAGGTGCATGTCAGGTATAATTAGCAATCGATATGGAAAACGTTTCCTTGCACCCAGCACGCCTCTGACGTCAGAGCCGATTAGCGCTTCTTATTGGTCCCAAATTCCCCCGGCCGCGGCTAATTATCGGGAGCTTGATGTTGATAAAGTAAAGCGCCGGAGTGCGGGCGAAGCATGTGTAAGGCTCGGGGTCCCTGTCTCTGCCGCTGTCCGCGCCTCCCGCCGCTGGCCCGCCCCGGCCCCGGCCCGCGCCCCCGCGCCCCGCCGGCCCCCCGCGCGAGATGATGGACGGCCGCCTCCTGGAGCACCCGCATGCCCAGTTCGGGGGCTCGCTGGGCGGCGTGGTGGGCTTCCCCTATCCTCTGGGCCACCACCACGTGTACGAGCTGGCCGGCCACCAGCTACAGTCGGCCGCCGCCGCCGCCGCCGCTGCCGCGTCGGTGCCGTTCTCCATCGACGGCCTGCTCAGCGGCTCGTGCGCCGCGGCTGCCGCTTCGGTGGTTAACCCCACGCCGCTGCTGCCGGCAGCCTGCGGGGTCGGTGGCGACAGCCAGCCTTTCAAACTGTCAGGTAGGACGGGCGTGCGACGAGGGTCGGGGACTGCTAGGGAGGGTTGGCCCGCGCGCGGCTATTTCTGCGTGCGCCCTTGAAACGGTGTGGCCAGTGGGGAGGGCGAGGGTCTGGCCAGGGTCGGTGGCTGAGCCGCGCCGCGTTCTGTGCGCGCCCTCAGACTCGGGGGACCCAGACAAGGAGAGCCCGGGCTGCAAGCGGCGGCGCACACGCACCAACTTCACCGGCTGGCAGCTGGAGGAGCTGGAGAAGGCGTTCAACGAGAGCCACTACCCCGACGTGTTCATGCGCGAGGCGCTGGCGCTGCGCTTAGACCTGGTCGAGTCTCGAGTTCAGGTAAAGACTCATGTCCCTCTCTGATCCGCAGTCCCGCGCCAGGCGTTCGGAGCGCCACGCGCGCCTTTGTTCCAGGCAGCGGGATGTAATTTCAGACTCGGAGTCCGCTCTGCGCTCTCCTACCAGGCTAAGAGGCTTTGGAGTAGCTTTGGGGCTCAGCCCCTCCCCTTCCGATGCCATAGGTGGCTTGAGTGGGCTGGTGGCAGCACAGAAACAGCCAGAACCACAGCTGCGTGCGAACCGGGAAGCAACGCGGTGGGTTCGCGGAGGCCGCGCGTAAAGAGATCCGGCAGGGCTGCGCTGCCCCGCGAGGAGCTGCTAGAAGTGTACTGGCTGCAAGCGAGATTTGCGCCCGAACCTCCGCGAGCTCACCAGAAGGTTCGCTCAGTGAGAGCGAGATCTGTCTGTTACCTCCCGCCTGTGTAATATTCAGATAGGAATGGATTTATTCTTTGCTTTGTAGAAGAGCAGCTAAGACAGGGAAGGAAGAAACTTAAATGGTTACTCCAGAAGAATAAAAGTTGCCCAGATTGTTAATACCTCCATGGCTTTATCTTTTGTTTCCCCCTGCTATCTTCCAACTATTTGACTTCATTTGAAGTCGGCTAACTGTATTCTTAAAACAAAACAGGGTCAACTTAGTGCATTGAAATTTCAGAATGTATGCATAATTAGATGCTTCCTTGGGCCATACAAAACTCATTTTTCTGGTGTCCGTGGGATGGTGGGTGCCTTGTGCAGTGGTGGGCACGAGGCTTTGAGAGAGGTGCTGGAAAAACCACCTGTCTAGCACCAAAAGCCTTGTCTAAAAACGTGTTTTGGGTCCTCCCTTCATTATCATCTCTGTTTGGAAATCCTTTTATCCAATTTGTTCTAAGTGTCTTAAGTAAAGCCAAGATCTCTTCATCTCTCCCTTAATATGATAATGAGTGACTGTTGTGGCAGGACAACCTGGATTTACACCCAACAAACAAAAAGTTTTTTAAAAGAAAGGAAAAGGGGGCGCATCCTTGGGGGTCTCTGCTTGATGTAGGCATCTACCCAGAAAAGGTTCCCTGCTATCAGACCTGGCCTATTATAGGAGTCTCTTCTGACCAGAACAAAGAGTTCAGATTTTCTTACTCTTTAGAGGAAGGTAGTGCTGCCCTTGGTTGGCTCTGTGGGCCCAGCAGTGATTTGACTTTGGCTGGGTGGCAGTCTCTGGTTACAGCAAGGGTCTAGAGCTGCTGTTTCCCTGGAGTCCCATATAGCTCCTCAGGACAAGGCCTGCCGAGAGGATGAATGAAGCAGAATGGGCCCCCAGCTTTGCCTTACCATCCAGACCAAGCAGCACTGGTTTGGGAAGGTTCCGTGGGTTCCTGGCTCAGAGTCCCCAGAAAAGATATTTGTAACAGTACTGGGGTGGGGGCTCCAAAAGGTTCATCCACATCCAATTCCCAGGCCTTGCCCACGAAGTCGTTTGGATTTCCCTTCATGGGAGACCTTGGAGTGTGGACTTCGACAGTCATCAGGGGGTTGAAGAGAGGTGTGGAGCACACTTGCCCAGTGAAGCGCTAAGCGACCAGATGAATTGCCATCACCAGGCTGAGCAGGCTGCTTAGGCTTCTCAAGCTGTGAGACACTGAGAAGGCCAAGCAGGGCCTGTTTTCTGCCTGGCCATCAGGAACCTCCAGCCCTCAGTCTTGGCCCTCACAGTCTTGCCTGAGGAAAGGGCGCAGCCCTCAAGTACAAAGAGAAGCCAGAGAGGGAAGCAGACCTGAAGGCCCCATGCATGCTCCCTCCCAGTGGAAAAGATGCTCGCTGAAACCTGCAGTGCCAAAGCCAAGCCCGGGGCCGGCAGGGTTGAGCCGGGTGTGCAGGCCTTCCTGGGTGCTTGGGGGCCACAGCAACAGCGGTGCGCCTGCCACCTGATCATGCCTTCCTTTCCTCTGTTCGGCTACTCTAGGTCTGGTTCCAAAACCGCCGGGCCAAGTGGAGGAAGAAGGAGAACACTAAGAAGGGTCCCGGGCGGCCAGCGCACAACTCGCACCCGACCACATGCAGCGGCGAGCCCATGGACCCCGAGGAAATAGCGCGCAAGGAACTGGAGAAGATGGAGAAAAAGAAGCGCAAGCACGAAAAGAAGCTACTCAAGAGCCAGAGCCGCCACCTGCACTCACCGGGAGGGCTGTCTCTGCACAGCGCACCCAGTTCCGACAGTGACAGTGGCGGTGGTGGCCTGTCCCCAGAGCCACCCGAGCCTCCGACACCTGCCGCAGCAGTGGCCAAAGGCCCCGGAGCACTCTCCTCGGGCACCGTGGGTGCAGCGCCCACGCCACCGGGTGAGCCGCCCACACCGGGCACCTGTGACCCCGCCTTTTACTCGAGCCAAAGAAGCGGCGCCGGCCCGCAGCCGCGGCTAGGCCGCCCTGCAGACAAGGACAAGGTCTCATGCGGACCTGGGGCATCGGTGGCCGCGGGCCTGCCCAAGGCCAGCCCGTTCAGTGTGGAAAGCCTGTTGTCCGATTCGCCACCGCGCCGGAAAACCTCCCCGGCCAACGCCGCAGCTGCCGCAGGGCTGGACTTCACGCCGGGGCTGCCTTGCGCGCCTCGGACTCTCATAGGCAAAGGCCACTTCTTGCTCTACCCCATCACACAGCCACTCGGCTTCCTGGTGCCGCAAACGGCGCTCAAAGGTGGTACAGGAGCGGAGCCGGTGCCCAAGGACGCGCCGCCTGCGCCCTCCGCGCCACCTGCCCCACCAGCGCAGGCCAGCTTCGGGGCCTTCTCGGGGCCCGGCGGTGCGCCAGATTCAGCCTTCGCTCGCCGCAGCCCAGATGCTGTCCCCTCCCCAGGGGCCCAGGCGTCGGCACCTTTCCGGGACCTAGCCTCGGCGGCAGTAGCTGTAACGACCGAAGGTGGCTTGGGGGACGCGGACGCAGGGCCCGGCTGCCCCGTGGCCTTACCACCTCCGCCGCTTGCGCCGTCGCCTGGGCCAGGCCCTGGCCCAGGCCTGCAGGCTCCTAGCCCTGCGGTGGAGCCGGCTACCTGCATCGCTCTGGAGCCTGATGAGGCAGCGGGACCCAGCCCGCCGGATGCCGACGAAGTGGACATGGACTGAGAGCAGCAGGGCCAGGAGAGACGCCTAGCAGGCTCGCCCCACTTGCTCAGGCTCCGACTCACACATCAAATCAGGTGATCGGCTCTAGAAACATTGCTTTTCCCTTTTTTCTTTTATTTTTTCTTCCGTTTATTATTATTTTTAAAGGCAAACAGAAACGCTGTATTGATTAGGACCTAGGCAGCAACCGCCGGTCTTGGGGTGAGATCCTCCACCTCCCGAGGGAGCAAAAAGAAAGCATAGCCCCACAAAAACCCACAACAAGAATCCTCAGCCTTGTAAAATGCAAAAATGTCTAAGAATATTTATATATGTACCATTTTTGATAAATAAAGCTGGTCAAACGCAAGCTCTGGGTCCATCATTTTTCCTTGTGCCCAACCCCGCCGCTCCTTCCCTCCATTTCCACTCCTCGAGGAGGCCTGTGGGGTAGGAAGGGGGCTCCGCACCTCCCTCTGAGGTCTGAGCTTAATGCTTCCTATTGTGTGCGTGTGTTTGTGTTTTCTGATTGAACAAATTTATGCATCCACAGCTCCCCCTTCCCGCCCCCCCAACCCCGCGCTGCCCCTCCTACCTGGCGCCACACAGAAGCGCTCACAACCCGCAAGTCCCCTGCGCGCCCCCGCGCGCACCCCCGCGCTCTGGCACACGCCAGGGCGCGCGGCGCGGGGTGATGGAGCCGGGGGCTGCGAGGGCCGGGCCGCTGGGCTCCTGCAGAGTTTTGATATGAAAGTAATTATTTTCCGGTGGCTGCTGCGGGGACTGGGTTTCTTGCCCAAAGGGTTATTATACATTACCGATTTCTAGTGATATGAAATCACATAAACTTCCTACAATAATAGAATTAGCATGAAAGGCTGGGGTGTCAAATTGAAATTGGAGAATAATAGCGCCGGCAGCTGGGGGAGTGCGTGCGCATATTGGAGCGGAGATGGGGAATCGTGGGGCGGAATTTTCATGAGCTGCACTCTTTGTCAGCGCTCTTGTAGCCGGCTATATTAAGATAGATGCCCAATGATATCCCTCATTGTTCTGTCTCTTATATTGATGTTGCTGCGTTATCAGCCTATTGATCATGTGTCGCCTGTAATAGGACAGGCGCCGCCAACGCGCCTCTTTACAAAAGCAGAGCACATTTGTTCTAATAGGGTCCGGGTCCCCAGGGGACCCTCCGGGGGCTTCAGGACATCTGCAGCGAAGAAATATTAGCAAACTTGGCTAGAGCCTGCAGCCAGCCCCGCACCCCCTCCCCATCCCACTGCCACCCCACCCAAAGTGAACCACCACCAGCCCTCCAATTCCTCCCCCCAAAAAACAACCCAAACCAACAGCCTCAA
>PVJA010012039.1:20000-53085 GCA_004027025.1 Myocastor coypus
TATAGCAGTCTTTGTTCATTTTAAATTTATTAAACATAATGCACTTCATTTTCAAACATTTTACTGTTTCTTTTTAATTTCACTCAGTGTAAGTACAGAATAAAACCTTTTTAAACATTTAAGATATTGAAAACCCATATACGGATGTATAACGGAAACGCTTCGGCCATCAAATAAATTTAAGTAGAAGCAATTGTAATTTTAAGCTCCCAAGTATTATCCCCTTCAGACATTAAGGCAGAATCAGTAACCATCAAATCAGTGTGAGGGGAGGCTGGGAGGCCCTCCCAGCTCTGAGGGCCAGGAGGGAAGGACAAGCAGCCCCTCCAGCCTCCTGGGTAGAGGGGCCAGCACCTCCCCCTCTGTTTGGTTGGCCCAAGAGAAATCTATCTCCAGTCCAGTCTTGAGATGTCCTAACCTCCTGCCCCATCCACCCAGGCCAGGGGCCCAGCCTTCCACAGCTAGACACAGAAGACCTTTCTGCCATGGTCCTGACAGCTCCTAGCCCCACAACCAAGGTAGATTCAGGTCTGCCCCATAAGGTGGGCATCGGAGAGTTTCCAGAACCTGGAGAGGGTTCACCCTACAGATCATGCCCAAGACCCTTCCTTCCTGGCCAGCTGCTGCCTGCGGAGATGGAGTGGGCAGCTACCATGAGCCCCAACCCCCCCGGTACAACTCTGGCCCTCATCCTCTTTCCAGAGGAATCCAAGGCCTGCAGTTAATGAGTCGTGAAGTGTGAGAACTTCCGGACCAAGGGGCCCTGATGCCAATTCCAGATGTGCAAGGTAGGAGGGGCTGCTCCAGCCAGGCGGGAGGACCATGCCACCTCCCCTGACCACAGCGCCCGGGACCCAGGGCCCAACCATCCTCGGCCCTGAATTGGAAACAGGCAACTTCTCCACTGAGAAATTACTCTTTTTATTTCTTGTAGCGTTCCTGGTGCCCTATTTCACGGCACCGACAAACGGAATATTACTTTTAAAACACTATGAAATACCAGGTCCTGTCCTTGGAGCTATTTCGGGGGAATTCAATTTTCGCTGAATGGTGAGAAGGTCCAGTATTTCTTTGGGGGTGGTTGGGTGGTTGGGTGGGAGGACGAAGAAAATTCTCAGGGGCTCTGTTGCATTCTGAAGAGGCTTGTTGGGGTCTGGGTCACACACCATGGCCCCTGCACCTACCTGCAGCCATAGATACCTGAATACTCAGTTTGCATGCCCTAGGTGGGTTCAGATATAAGCAGCGTGCTCACCATCTGGACTTCTGAATAGCATCTTTACTACTCTGGCTCAAAGCATGGCCTAGGAAAGTGACCATTTACAAGATTATCTGTTATCTACCATCTGTCCACCAGTAGGACTCTGCCACTACCCATGACCCCTCCCCCCATAGGTGTCCTGATCTCATGGAGAATGAATGGTCACTCTGCCCTGTCCTGAGGAAGAGAGTTGTCTCCCCAGTCCTCTTCTCCTTTTCACTCTCTCTTCCTTAGCAGACGGACCACCTGCCAGGACTCACTGCAGACAGCTTTGCTTCTTGGTGTTCTTGATCAGGGCTGGGAGCAAGCAGAGGGCTTTAGCTGGAAGATCAGCTACCCTTAGTTTGAGTAGAGACTGGCTTGCTCTCATGTCTCATCATTCTGGTAGCTAGGAATGCACAATTGGAAACTAAAAGAAACCTCTCCTAGTTACCTCCCTCAGTGCTGGGGATTTCAGTCCCCCAGCAATGAATTTTAGAGAGATCAGTCAGGTTCTCTGGAACCTAGCTGGTTACTTTACCAGACTCTGCGAACCTGAGCTGCACTGCCCACCTGGGTACTGTGAGGCCTGCTGGTCCACATTAGTGAGGGATTCTTTAGGGCATTTGAGGGAGATGAGGCTTTCTCTTATACCCATAAACAGGAAAGAAACCAGGACTATCCTTCTCCCAAACTCCCTGATCTAGCTCCATACTGCCTTGGTCCTCAGAGGTGGAGAATTTCTGCCAGGAGTGGCCAGGAAGGACCACCATGCTCAGGAGCAGGCCCCAGGTCAGGGCAGAAGACCCTTCAGGGAGTCCAGAAAAGAAACAGGAGGAAGGGTGGCCTGTGAGTCTTATATGCCCCCCCCCACTTTAAACTAGAAACACCCAAAGAGGCCCAGACTACTTTGGAGCTCCTGAGCTATACACCATTTCTCCCTTCTACCTGCCCTATCACACTTGCTCCACCTTCAGCCTGCTGCTGTGTCATTCTGGTGGATCCTCCCTAAACTGTGCACGGCTCCACTTGGCCTCACTTTGGCTTAGGGACTGGAAGCTGCCTTGGCCCTGCTATGGCTCTGGCTCTGGCTCAGCAAGCTGTACCACCTGGGGCCCTCATCACCCTGGACCGTGGAAAACCCACTCTCCAGTGTCCTGTCAACAAATGCTCACTGGAGTTAAGAGTTAAGACTCTCAAAAAAAAAAAAAAAAAAAAAAAGATAACAAAGCGATTTAAAGATAATTAATTGCATTAAACTATTGACTAACTACCTCGCTCAATAGTAATTCATTTAGAGAATATTAAAATTGGAGGAACAATAATAAAATTGATGCCAATTCCCACGGGGAGGGAAAAGGCCAGCAAATTGGATACTTTTCTTAATCTGGCGTAAATAATAACATGTCTGCTCGGTTCTCTCTCAGGCCAATTCCCCTATCATTTATTCCAGACTCTAAAGCTGGGTTTCATAATTGATATCAGTTACTCAATGAGTGCTTTTTCATTTGTTCTTGTTATCCGTGATAATTGCGAAGTTCAGCTGTCTGCTCGGAGTTGGGGTGCTGGGTGGCCTGATTCCTGCAGTGCCAGGAGGGGCTGGCAGAGGTTAGGATGAGAGTGCCGTTTTTCACATTTGAGATGCTTTTGAGCCCCTGGCCTCCAGCTAGGTCCTAGGTACACTGAGGGCGGCTGCTGCTGGCCCCGTGGCATTCAGCCTGGATGCCCACTCAGCAGCCAGAAGACCCCTGCTCGAGAGAAACGGGGGGGGGGGGCAAGCCCAAGGTTAGGACTCCCTCTGTTTTGTTTGTTTTTGAGAGAAAGAAAAGCAAGATGGGGTGAGGGGGCGCTTGACTGAGGGGCTGCCAGGCTGGGGGCGGGTGCCAGGTCCCGACCCATATTTTCCCCTCCATAAGCACCGCATTAGGGACCCGCGACCCTGCGGCCAGAGCCTCGGCAGCTGTGAGGGTCCTAGCGATGACTATTTCGTTATTTATTCACTTATTTATTCATTGATAAAGTGTTTACTTAGCTTGGTGCAGATGTAACATCTCATTTACAGCGTGGCCTCGGGGCATAGAAACAATTGGCAACAAAAGAGTAACTCCGGAGAATTAGAGAAAAACACACACGCAACACCACCGCGAGTTGGGGTGGGTGGAGAGCGCGCCAGGCGTGGGTTGAGGAAAGCTGTGAGACCGACGACGCAGCCACGGCAGGACAGTTCGGATGTCGCGAGAGAGGCGAGGACCGCGGACCCTGGAGAGGTGCGCGCGAGGGCCACGATGAGACCCTCGGGACCGGCAGGGCCGGCGCCCGGCTGGACCTTCCCGAGACCGGGTGACAGCGGGCCTTGCAATCTTTGACCTCGGGGCACAGAGAGCGAGCCCAGAGGGCACGCACCTCCCTCCTCGCTCTTCGCGGTCCGAACCCGGGCCTCTGGGTCCGCTCGATCCTGAGGGTGTGTGGGCCTCCGACCTGCTGCCTTGCCTCGAGCCCTGGCCACTTGCTCTGCCCGCCCGTTCTTGGCCGCGTGACCCCCGCTCCGGGCACCGAGGAAACTGAGGCCCGCAGACCGCACGAGACAGGAGGGACCGACACTCAGACGCTTGAGGAGACTCTGGATAGGACTCGGAGGAGCAGAAAGGGGCGGTGGGGTGGAGGGGCCAGGGCGCCAGAGCGCGAGGGGCGCAGGCCGCCCTCCCTGGGCGTGCCGCGAGTCTGCACTCTGGGTGTCCTCCTGGCCGGCTTTGGGTGGTGGCGCTCAAGGGAACCCGACTCCCACGCCGGGACCCGATCCTTTCCAGTTCAGACCTCTGTCTCTTTTGGCCCAGCCCCTCCCGTCAGAGCCCTTTCCCCCTTCCTGGCGGAGACCCTTAGCTCCCTCCGGGAACTCCGCCCTTTCCCGGCCTGGACCTCTGTCCCGGTCCTGCCCCGGCCCCGCCCTTCCCCTCGGGACGCCCTTCCCCCGCGGTGGCAGCCCGGGCGCCGAGCCCCGTGCGTAGCCGTCAGGGCGCTGACGGGAGGCAGCTGCGGCTGTGTAACCGAGAGCTGGTTGCCTGGCAACCCGAGGCGGCTCATTACCGCGGCCACAGTGATTAACTAAAAAAGAAAAAAAGGAGAGAGAGAGGAAAAAAAAAAAAAAAAAAAAAAAAAAAAAAAAAAAAAAAAAAAAAAAAAAAAAAAAAAAAAAAAAAAAAAAAAAAAAAAAAAAAAAAAAAAAAAAAAAAAAAAAAAAAAAAAAAAAACAAGAAAGAGAGAAAATGGAAAGAAAAAATAAGGAAGAAAAACATAAGGGGAAAGCGGGAATATGAAAGCAAAATACATTATTTAATTAGCTAATTGGTAATCAACTTCTTTTTAATTATTCACTTAATTTAAAAAGTGTAACTACCATGCTGCCCTCACAAAGCTGTTGATCTGCTGGCAGGATGCTCAAAGCAGCCCCTCCCTGTGCTGTGGCTGGGAAGCGACTTCCCTTTTTTTCAGCTCAGTTCCAGCCTTCCAGCAAGGGTGTTGAGTAGCAGCGCCCTGCCTATGACCTTGGTGGGAGAACCCTGAGGACTCTCCTTTCTCCCCTGGGCCTTCACAGCCTCAGTTTCTCCATCTATGGCCGCTGCTTAGGGCCTAAACTGTGTGGTTACACTTGTTCAGACTTCTGGGAACTGGCATAGTAGTGTCAGAGGTGGCTGGTCATCCAGCAGATAGTTTGTTCCAGAGGACAATGCCTGGGCCAAGGGCGGTGGAGGTGTTGAAGGTCCCAGGAGATGGAGTAGGGGAGCTGGGAGATGTAGTCTGAGACCCAGGGGCCTCTTTTAGAGCCAGGAAGGCCAAGACAACTCTCACTAACTTGCATCTGAGAGGGTGTGGCCATGGAATGCAATGGACTTGCTGGCCCTACCTTCAGGGGCTGTCTAGGTGACACAGTCTACTCAGCTCAGCTCCCTCTTCTGTCCTCCTGTGGCTGTCTTCCCAGAGAGCTGTTCCTTCCCTGAGAATGCTACATTCACCAACGGCTTCACTATGGCATACCCATCCTGGGCCCTCCTGAGGGCTCTGTTGCCCTCACAGCTGTGTGGTCTTTGAGGGCCCAGTGGCAAGAGCACTGGCTTCTAACTTCTCTATAGCATCCTCATGTATACAGGGCTCCCTGCCAGGTCCTGCTCATGAGGAAATACAAGCCCAGGCAGAGCAAGATGGCAGGGACAGCAGGCTGGGCCCCAGGTCCAGGGATAGGGAGGTTGCTAGGGGCGTGCACTCAGGACCTGTCTGGGCCAGGCCTTGAACTCACTGGTGAACCGAAAGGGTGGAGGAAGGATTGGGTCTCAGGACTGGTGACTCAGTGAGTTTCAGCTCCTCTAAGGCCTCTCTTCTCTGCCTGGGATTCTGTTCATTCCCACACTCTCAGAGATACTTTAGCCTTTGAGAAGTCAGTACCTGGGCAGGACCAGAACTCTTTCCTGAAAGGGAGGAGGGAGAAGAGACTTGTTTCTCCTACACACTGTCTGTCTGGGGCATGGGGGCCACAGATAAAGGATGGGCTGCTGAATTGGAAGGTGCCAGCAAAGACCTTGGTGCAGGATACTACAGATAGACCATAGCAGATTAGGTAGGTAGTGGCCCTGTCATTCTGCCACTTCCACTCCCCCTCAGTTCCTCCCTGCTGCATTGCTCTTAGGTCCAGATAAAACCCTCAGGTCAGAAGGCAAGGGTCAGGTATTACTAGTTTCTGTCAGAGTCCCCATATGGAGCCCTGGATTGGATGAAGAAGGGGCTACACCTCTATCCTTGTCACTTGGCCCTCTGTGTCACCTACAGGCTGTGGTTAAGGGCAACCCAGGAGCCCCAGGAAAGCCATGCAATGGAACTGCCCTGTGAACTGTATGTCAGGGACTTAGTTGGTTTGCTCAGGTCTTTTTTTCTCTAAGCCAGTGTCATTGTCACTAACATACCCCATCTCTACTCCTTGTGAATCTAGAGGTAAGGTCCAGGAGGGGTGCCCCATCCTGCCAAAGCTATCTGCCAGGATATCTTAGCCTGGCCCTGATTGGTCCTCAGGTGGCTCAGTGGACTGCTGAGGGAAAGCTCTGCCAGCCATACTGCAGTATATGGGTAAGAGGGTCCTTGGGCACTCTTAGCTGACTGGTTTTCATGGTACTGGCAGCAGTCCTATGGCTAGGTGTCACCCTCCTTGATTAAGCAGTGGCTAGTTGAGCAAGGCCACTTCCTTCTTCTTTGGGGAATAGCTGCAGGCCCCCCTGAGTCACCTGGATTTCCTCACCTTCTGTGCTTGACCCCACAGAGTGCTGTAGGACTTAGGCTGGGACTTTCCTTCCTCTTCTCGTAGGTGTCTCTGTGCGTGCTCAAGGAGGGCTGCCTTTCTCTTTGATGACATTGGGCATGTTCAGGGTGGTATGGGCAGAGACTGGCTTTCTGTGAGGGACTGGACAGGATACTGCCTGGGATCTGTCTCTGCATTGTAGTATGAGGGATTAGTGGCAGGGCCTGACATTCTGTGGACATGTCAACCATTGAGACCCAAGTCAGAATTCCTCCTGGGGTGGAGGGGAGGATTTAGGAAGGTGATTCATTTTGTGTGCTGAGGTACAGCCCTCCAGATTCATGTGTTGAAGTCCTAGCCCCTAGATCCTCAGGATTTGACTACATTTGGAGACAGAGTCTTTGGAGATGTGATTAAGCTAAAATGAGGTCTCTGAGGTGACCCTAATCCAAACTGACTGGGTCCTCATAGGAAGAGGAGATCAGGACCCAGACACGGCACAGACGTTCAACTCTATGAAGATGTGTGGAGAAGACAGCATCCCCCAAACCAGGGAAAGCAGCCTCAGGAAGGACCAGCCCTATACACCTTGACCTTGGACTTCTGATCTCCAGGAAGGTGAGACAATATAGTCTATGTTTAAACTACTCTGCTATTTGTCACTGCAGAAGGAGTGCACTGACATAGCATATGCCACAGCCTGTTCAACGTGCCCACAGATCTTTCCTGGTACCAATAGTCTCATCTTGTCCTCAGGGAATTTGGGGGATGAGATTTTGTTCCCTTAGTCCCCGTCTAAAATTTGAGGATAAGCCGGGCGTGGTGGCTCATGCCTATAATCCCAAGCACTCAGGAGGCTGAAGCAGGAGGATTGGTGTGAGTTCAAAACCAGCCTGGACTACAAAACTGAGCTCAAGGCCAGCCTCAACTGCATAGCAAGACCCTGTCTCAAAAAAAAAAAAAAAAAAAAAAAAAAGATAAAATAAAATAAAATTTGAGGATAAATGTTTCTCCCAAGGTAGTAAGATCTGGGGTGACCTAAACCTTTTTATTCAGGTCAATCAGTACAGGATAGAGAGAAGGTCCTTCTTGTCCCTGTCCAGTAGTCAGGTTGTTCCCTGCCCAATACCCTGGGTGAGAGGTGGGGAGCTCTGGCCACGGTGCAGTCAGCAGGTATGTGCTGCAGATGTCTATCTCTGTGTACCTCCAATGGCTAATGGCTGGGAGCTTTCCAAGGAGGTGGGAGGAAGGGCTTGGGTTGGCCTGAAACATGCTTTCTGGAGAAAGAGCCAAAGTGCGGGTGATTGCAGGATGCTCTCCACTTTCAGCTGCAGATTTATGTAAATATGGATTACAGTATTTGGCTGGTTTTCTTCCCTTTGCCCCTCCCCTGCCCCAGAACATAGTGGGCATTAGCTCCTTGGTTGGTGGATTTCCGCAGCCTGTCAATGAGCAGCACTTAATTCCCAGGCAAGTGTCTACTTATCTCAATGTGTGGTGGGCTTAGCCATTTGCCTTGCTCAGCCTAGAAGGCTGTGAAGGGCAGGAGGGAGATGGCCACAGAGAAGGGTAGCTTTCAGCTTTGTCTTAAGTCACACGCAGCTGTTGGGAACAGAGTGGGAGAGTCCTTCCCAGGATCACACTGGCTTCTTTCTTACTGTGTGATTCTGGGCAAGTCCCTTTCCCATTCTGAGGTTCAGCTTCCCTTTCTGAGAAAACAGAGACAGTAAGGAACCCCTCAGAGTGGTCCTGGGACAAGATAGTCAGTTAACAAGCACCCTCCTGCACCTTCCCATGGCCAGCCCTGCCACCTGGAGCTCAGTCCCCTAAAGCCTGAGGCATATCTAATGTAGAAAGATGTGAGGGACAGGAGGCAGGGATATGTGATTTTGAAACTCAGGTTTGCATCTGGCCAGCCCATGCCCTCAGACACCTTGCAGCTTCTTAGTGGTTGCCCCAAGAGTGGGGTATCTTTGGGTTGTGCAGAGGTGACAGTGACAAGGCTCCAGTTCAGGAGCACAGCCAGGGGCCCAGGGTGACCAGGACAGGCCAGCAGGCCACCTTTGACCAAGAGACCCTGAGCATGTGTGAGACTCAAGTTCCTGTCTGCAAAGTGGGGTAATCCTGCTCTTCCTTTAAGAGCCTCGAGGTTCCCTCCTGAAGAGTTGACCTCTTGCCCTTGATCCCCTTCTCCCTTCTCTCTTCTCCATTGATCCCCTTCTCCCTCTGGTCTTGGAGCTTCAAGAACCACAAAATTAGTTCTACAGAAAAAAAAATCACCCCCTCATTTCATTGCTAATCCCCTAACTCCCTTAATTAAGTCAATGGTAGGCTAAATTGCTCTAAACATCTTTTGGGGGATTATATATTTTAATCATCATTATCCAATGATATTTGATTATATAGTCATCATATAATCGAGAGTAAAAATTATAATCCAAAGAAGGGGCATTTAATAACACTTTAAACGACTGGGTATTTGATAAAGGGCGTCAGAGGATTAGGTGCCAGTTGAAAGACTAGATGGAGCTGCCCAGTCAAGGACTTGAGGCTAGCATTTTACTTAAAAATAAAACCATGCTTTGAGGGAAAGGAAGAAAGAAAAGCAGGCAGCACTCGTCTCCCTGCCATCCCTGCCCCCCCCCCCTGCATACCAAGGTGTCCTATTTGAACAGCTGTTTTGGAAGTGATTGTATAAATGTCATCAGGTTTGGGGTTGGACAGTGTTACATTGCCTAGGAGTGGTTGGTGAGATGTCGATCTGGAGGTCATCTGGCTGGTGGATCAGGACCTGCGGAGTGACCTGCAGAGGACCTGCGGTCCCAGGAGTATGGGGCAGGCACTCTGTAGTTTTGCCACCCTGGTCCAGGACCAGCCTTCAGCTGCCTGGGCTCCTCTTCTATATCCTGTTGAATGCTGGGTACCCTTGACCCCTTGACCTTTCTCACCAGATGCTGCCCAATGTCCCAGACCCTCCCCCTGCAGTACCTGCCTCTCAGGCCATTCCCAGAGCTATCCTGCCTGCAGGAGGGGGGACCCCCAGGAGGCCCCAAGCCAGCTGCCCCTCCCCGCCTCCTTCCTGTGGTGTCTGTAAGCCCCCTCTCCATTGATGTCTGCTGAAATCATTTGAGGCAAAGTTACAGCACAAGCGGTAGAGCCACTTTTCAGAGCAAAACATCTGTCACTTAGCACTGTGACGCTACAGGGACGGCACGTTAGAACAATCTTGTTTCATTTAATTTATTTTCTTCTGAATACTGCAGAGAGATGGGCAAATTGTAGGTGCTCTGTATGGACAGTTCAGGAGCCCAACCCCCAACAGGACACCCCAGTCCTCAAGTGACCCTCTGGGCCCTTACCAGTGCAGATTGATTTATTCCTCTTCAGATCAACCAGGGGGCCCGTGGGAACACTGCCTGACCCCCTTCCCAACAAAGCCTGGGACAAAGGAGGCTGTGTATGAGGTGAGTGGGTTGGAAAGCCAGTGTAGGGTGGACAGAGGGAGCAGCTTGCCCATTCCAGTCAGGATCCTCCTCTTAGCACCCAGAGCCCCTGTGTTTGGAGGTCCCTATGCTCTGCAACCTTTTCCAGGTGTCTGCTCTCCCCCAGAGCAAGCCCTTAGGGCCTGTACCTCTCATACAGACCTCTCCCAGGCCTCCTGTACCCCACCATAGGGGCACTCCTGAGAGGTTGAAAGAGGTTCCTTATTTCATACAGGGTGCGAAGTTCAGACAGGTTCAGACACTTGCCTGAAGACACACAGATTGGCAGAGGCTGAATAGGGGTTCAAGGGCAAAAGTGAAAAACCCTATAGCCAGACTCCAAGAAAGAGATCTACACCAGAGCCTCGGGGACTGTAGGAATGTTGGAAGTGGCTGTGGGAGCACAGACCTTAGGGGCTTGGGACTGAAAATGGCCCATACTTCCCTCCCATCATCCTGCTGTCCAGGGGCCATTCTGCTCCTGCAAAACACCAAGCCCCTTCCCTCTTGCTTCTGGGAGACCCCAGCCAACCTCAGGGTCTCTGTCTCAGGGACTGTGTTTATGGGGAAGGACCAGACTTCGTTACCTCTGCTGTTCCCATCACTGAGGCCACCACTCAGAAGCCAGTATGGGTGCCCTTGATACCCCCCCCCTTTTTTTTTTTTTTTTTTTTTTTGGTCTTTTTGAGACAGGGTGTCACTATGCAGTTCAGGCTGGCCTTGAGCTCACTTTTGTAGCCCAGGCTGGTCTCAAACTCGCACCAATCCTTCTGCCTCAGCCTCCCGAGTGCTGGGATTACAGGCATGAGCCACCATGCCCGGCTGATACCCTTCTTTTTGCTCAGGAAAAGTCACTTAAGTAGCACAGGGTTTGCTGTGATGAGTGCCAGGTCCTGGCAGTAGTGGTGTGCTGGATGGCTATGGGGAATGGGACCAGCTTGTGACAGGGCACTCTCGCTATCTGGGCTGGGGGTGAGGGGGCATCTGGAGCCAAGGGTGCAGGGCTGAGTCCAACTTGTATGAAGGATGAGGTGTTTGACTGCAGCCCCTGAGCTTCAGTCTCTCAGAGCCCAGGACCTAGTGCCAACACAGAGCCTGGGATGGTGGAAAGGCCTCTCTTAGCCATCCTGATGATGTCTCAGGCAAGTGCCGACCTGCCTGGAACTTCAGCTTTCTCTTTCTATGTCATCTGGGTGCTGATGGCCATCTGGAGTGGGAGGGCTACCCTGAGCACTTCTCTCATCTGTGGGATTTCCCATCCTCCCTCCTCTGGGTTGTACATCATCCCAAACCTGCTGGAACCTATGGGAGGAACAGAGCTATGGGTCCTCTTGTCCTACATCAACTGGCCACACCATGATGTGCCCTGCCCCCTGCAGGCGTTTCTTCGCTGTGCTCCCTAGGTGCTGGCAGTGTGGGCCAGGTCATGCCCTTGACCCACTATGCTCTGCAAACATCGGAGTTAGGAGCTGAAGGCAGGTGTGATGAGCAGACGCAGACAGCAGGGCGGGTATTAGGTGAGCTCTTGCTCTTCTTGGAGTGGCCCCTGCTTTCCACTGTGACCTTCTAGAGGCTGTAGAGGACCCAGAGGATGGTGAGGCCTGGTGGGCTGGGGTTCTGAGTCCCCACCCCACTGACCACTGAGCCCAACTATCTCAGCTTCTGAAATGGGCAGACGGGAGCGCTGGAGACAGACATCCTGGCTGCCTACAGCCTCCCCACGTCCTGGAGTCATGTCCAGGGAGCAGGCTGATGAGGATGCTGGTGCAGCAGGCACGCCTGCGCATTGTCTAGTTGTTTTCCTTCTGGCCACTTAGGTTTGATTTGAAGGGCTGCTGTGGCCGTGCTGTGCCGGCCAGGGCCCAGGCACCTCCCCAGTGCTCCATCTCCCATCAAACGGCATGAATAATTTAGTCTCTAATTAAAAGTGAGGTCAAGCGATGAGAAATGGCTGGACGTAGGTGGCACGGCGATGCATTAAATTGCTGGTGGATCAGAGGAAGTGGGCAGGGGGATCAGCTTCATGCACTGCGTCTCGGGGCCTTGGCTCATGGTGCTGGCAGCGGGCTCAACCAGGGGCTGCCCTGGTCAGAAGAGGCTGCCCTGCCTTCAGCCCCCCGCCACCGTGCCTGCCCTCCCCCAGTAGATACCCTCCCCCACCCCCAGGGCTTCCATTCCTCAGGTCTTGCTGGATCCCAGCCTTTTTCAAACACCAGCGTGTTCTGCCATGGCTCATTCTCTCCCAGATGTCTGCTTGGTTTGCTCCATTTCACTGAGGGTCTCTGCTTGGGGGTCACCCCCATTTCACTGAGGGTCTCTGCTTGGGGGTCACCTTGACTTCTTTTTTTTTTTCTTGTTCCAGAACTTTTTTTTTTTTTTTTGTCTTTTTGAGACAGGGTCTCGCTATGCAGTTCAGGCTGGCCTTGAGCTCACTTTTGTAGCCCAGGCTGGTCTTGAACTCACACCAATCCTTCTGCCTCAGCCTCCCGAGTGCTGGGATTACAGGCATGCGCCACCATGCCCAGCTAGAACTTTTGTTTATTTTTTTTTTGAATTTTTTATTTTATTTATTTTTTTCTTGTTTCAGAACCTTTGTTTGTTTATTTACTCATTTTTATGGCCGGTTCAGCCCGCCCCAAGGGCAGGGCTGGCATAGCATGTGGTGCCGGGGATCCAACGGAGGTCCCTGCAGCCGCCCAAGCTTTCCCAAGCAGGCACTTTAGACCACTGAGCCATCCTGCCGGGCTTGTATGTCGATATCTTGACCAGTTATGGTTTGGGTTTATGTGTTCACTTGCTTGTTATCTGTCTCCCCAAGTAGAATGGAAGCGTGAGGCCTTTCCTTGGGCTCCCCTGGGGTAGGGCCACGCACACAGCAGGAGCCAAATAGAGGCCAATACCCTGTGCACAGAGCTCCCCCTGTGGGCAAGGAGAGGATAGGGCCAGGTGGAGGTGCTGAGGGCTAAGGGGTCATGCAGCCACTCACCCCTCTGCCCTCATCATGTTCCTTTACTTCTTCCTGGTCAGCAGGAAGGTGGCCCCATAGGAGCAAGAAATAGTCCTTGAGGAAATCTCTATCCCTGACCCAGGAAGCCACATTCCAGGTAGTTCACTGTCCCTTCCATGGGCCATTCACGTGATCAGCAAGGCTGCCTCAGGATGGCTGGCCCTGCCCCCAGGTCTGACAGGTTAAAGCCAGTGACCCACATAGCTTGGCTGCCGTTTTCCAGTGGGGCCAGAGAAGGATGTGGTGCTGCTCAGAGGGTTGGAGGTATCTGTAGGTTCAGCCTTATAAGGGTCCCACAGTGTCAATTGGCCCAGAGCCATCTCCACTGCTCTTGCCAGAGCCTACCCCTTTCCAATGCGGCCCCCTTCCATTGTATCTGCAGCCTCTCCCCCAAGAACAAGGGCCAAGAACCAGAGGAAGCTGGGTGTAGTAGTGCTGGCCTGTAATCCAGCATTCTAGGAGCTAAAGCAGGAGGACCAAGGCCAGGGAAATAGCTGAGCAGTTCAGTGGCATAAGTGCCAGCCTGGCAAGCACGAAGTCCTGAGTTCAATCCCCAGTTCCAAAAAAAAAAAAAAAATCGGGAGGACCACAAGTTTCAGTCCTCCTGAGTCACCTAGCAAGACCCTGCCTCAAATAAAAGTAAAAGGGCTGAGGATGTAGCAAAAATAAACACATAGCCATTGAACTCTGCCTGGTGGGCACCACCAGTATCCCCGCTTTCTGGAGGGGGAACCCAAGGCTCACTCTGGTTGGCTGACACACTCAAGACCCCCCAAGAGTGGCCAGGGGCTGGTTTGGATCAGGCCTGGCCCTCTGAATTGTGGGAATCTGGGCAGTGCAAGGCCATCTCTGAGCCTCGGTGACCCCTTCTGTGAAATGAGGAGCCTTCAGCTTAGAGCCTGAAACCCCTGTGCTCCTGGTTGCTCTCACCCAAGCCTGCAGTGTCTCAGCCAAGGCCCATGGTTTTCCAGAACTCTTCTTTGGGCTTTGAATTGAGGCTGAACCAGAAAAACCTCAGCCCCTCACTGAGGCTGCTGTTGTTCTGGGGGCTGCCTCCAGCCAGGGCCAGAGATAGGGGAATCTGAGGAGGAGTGGCAGGTGAGGAAAGCCCAGCCCAGCCCAGCCCAGACCCCAGGAGAGTTTGGGCTGTGGCTGAGATTTGAACTCAGAGCTTTGCTAGCTCAAGGTTCTGGTGCTGCACTCAGGCCAGATGTTCTGTGGCTTGAGTTGTATCCTGTTTTGTATTTTCCGAGGAGGAAGGAGTGAAGTGGGGGCAGTGCCACTGGCCCTTGGGTAGCAGATTAAAGATGGATATTTTGTTTGTTACAATCAAGACATCTGATTTCAGTTTTATAAATTTTTAAAATATTAATTATATTTTGGAAAATGTGCCGAGGTGAACGCATTAGCTGTGGCTCCTGCTTAGATGGCAACTCTGGAGTGTTTGGCTCAGACTAGCTGCTGAGGAGGTTGGGCATTTTAATCCACCTTGTTAAGTTATTAAATTTTCTTTATTTACATATGGATCCCACTTTCATTAGCATTGTAACAGGTGCTCATTAACAATTTATCATTGGGGAGGCGGGGGTAAGACAACAGCTAAAGGAGACATTGCTACAAAGTTTACTCTTAATTACAGCCAAGGCGCCAAGGCGGCTGGAGGACAACAGGAGGTGGAAGCTCCCTCAGCTCTGCCAGGCCTGAGGCTCCAGAACCACGGGGCCTGCCCTGCCCTCCTGGGTCCTGGGAGGAGCAGCTTGCTGGGAAGCACGGCACTGTGCTTTTGGGTTTCTTGTCCAGAAGCGAGGAGCCTAGGGCTCATCCCGAATGCCCTGCATCCCTGCCAGGTGAGTTGGGCAACAGGCTTGTTCCTGGAGCTTGCTGGCCCCTTCTCTAGCTCTTGCTTCTCCTGAGGGTAGAGTGGTCTGCAGGACCCTCTGGGGATGCGACTTAAGATTGCCACTCATGTCAACAGTTTGTAGATATCTACTGCTCAGGACTGAGAGGGCAGATGTGGGCAGAGCAGGGGCTCCTGCCCTCCACAGCCCCTTAGAGAGCCAGAAGCAGTGGCTTCTGGGAGAGGCCTCACTAGGTGACCTGGCATGTGATCAGGGAATGGGTGGCCCAGCCACCAAGAGTCCTTTCAAGACCTCTGGGAGGTGTCATTAGCAGACCTGTTATGACAGAGCCCAAGTGTCACTGCCATTTAGCACCCTGGAAGCAGGGACCTGTGTCCTCTTTCCTCTGTGGTTCTTTTGAGCTGCAGCTGAGTCCCCTCCTGCTGTCCCCAGCTCCAAACAGGCACCGAGGTGTGTGGTGGGGAGCCAGGAGTGCAAAGGGACATGGTATGTCAGGGTGATCCGCCATGTAGGAGCCAAAGGTGGGTGCAGGATGCCAGGCAAGAGGGTCCCTGGACGTGAAATCTGGAGCAAAGTGGGGGCAGTGCCACTGGCCCTTGGGTAGCAGATTAAAGATGGACATTTTGCTTGTTACAATCAAGACCTCTGACTTCAGGGTTTTTTTTTTTTTTTTTTGTCTTTTTGAGATAGGGTCTCGCTATGCAGTTCAGGCTGGCCTTGAGCTCACTTTTGTAGCCCAGGCTGGTCTTGAACTCACATCGATCCTCCTGCCTCAGCCTCCCAAGTGCTGGGATTTGATTTCAGTTTTATAAGTTTTTAAAATATTATATTTTGGAAAGTGTGCTGAGATGAACACATTAACTGTGACTGCTGCTTAGATGGCAACTCTGGTGCCCAGCAGGCTTTTCCTTATGGTCCTCCCCACCCCCATTCCTTCTCCTACCTCCAGCAGGAGCCGATGTCGCTGGAGTCCAGGCCTGGGTACTTCACACTGTCCCCTCTGCTCTCTGTGGAGACAACATGCCCTCCAGGAACTTTAACCCCTGCCCCAGCCCCATCCAGGAAACTAAGATCCACACAGAGGGAGAGGTAGCTGAAGGCCACTTGAGAGGAAGTGGCAGTGCCAGGGCTTGACTGGCCCAGGGTGTCTGGAGGCTGGCTGTCTACCCCGGGTCAGCTCTTCTCTGGTAAGGGAGAGAGGAGGCTGTGCAGCAGGTTGGGTGGATGAGCTCCTGTTTCCTGCCATCCCTGGCAGAGGGTGCGGTAAGGTGGCTATGCCCAGTGCTCAACTGGAGGACTAGCCTCCCCTTTCTTGGCCCAGGGACTGCTGCACCTGCAGCCCAGGTGGGCTGGCTCTGCTCTCAGATAGGGAGGGTGCCTGTCACTTGTCCCACCACTTGGTCCACCCTGGGTGGGGGCCCCTGGGCAGCCAGGTTCTTCAGCACCTCCCATTTGGCTCCTCTGAGACATTTCCAGGGTATTTTTCATGGATGGGGCTTTTAATATTCATTGCAGCACTGACAATTTTTCCTGCCTTGTTACCGAGAGCTGGTGACGGTTTTTCATTGTATCTTTGGACAGTTGGTTTATTTGGAGCCACTTAAAGGCTCAAAAGTGATTCTCTTTTATAATTTGAAAAGTTTCCTAGGCTGAACATCAAAATGATTGGCCGGGCCCCTTTTCCATAGTGTGCCCTCCCCCTCCCCTGGCTTCCTCATCTACCACTTTCCTCAGTCCTCTGCCAGCATCACTGGACCCCTAGACCCTCTAGGCAGGTCAGGCCCTGCATTGGTTTTGTCCAGAGTGGGGGTGATACCCAGAGTATGGAGTTCATGAGGTTGAGGAGGGGACGATCGTGTCAGCCTGAGGGGCTTGGTGGAGGCTCATACCTGGTCAGTTCCTATCCATCTCCACCCTGCAAGGTGCATCTGAGGTCTCAGTTCACTCTTGGGGTTGAGTAGGGCCATAAACTCACAGAGATCTTGTGGATTGGTGGGATTGGCTGGGTATGTGAGTAGAAGAGAGAGCCACACACATGGCAAACGGTTCACGTGCCAGGGATGGAGATGGTGGGAAAAAGAGGTGAAATGTCCAGCCTGGTGGGTCACATTCACACAGGTGTTGCTGCCTTGGTGACCCAGGGAACCTGGAAATTGGCCGCTCACTTGGACCTGCCCTTTGCTGCAGGGCTAGTCCTGCCCTGTCCCAGGTAGGCCAAGGTCACCCCTCAGAGAAGTGACAGTGTGAGGGCTGAGTGTTTTCCAGTGCCTCCTAAACTCCCTTCGCTTCCCTAGGCTTGGAAAGAGTGCATCCCAGCCCAGCTCTCAGCCTCAGAGTTGCCAGATGTCTGTACTTGGGAAGAGAAGCTGAGGTCTAGATCAGTACATGGATCCTCCTGATTCCCAAATGTTGGCAGGGAGTTTTAGAACATTAGAAATACCATGTAGCTGGCTGCATAGCTCTGTGAAGTGCTTAGTGACAGTAGTGCACTGAAACATGATTAAGATAGTAGAGCTTATGCATATCTATTTTATTACAATAAAAAAATTGCCTCACAAATACCTGTTGAGCAGATGCAGCCTGCATGGCCACCTCCACTCCAGACTGAGAAATAGTTGCATTCCCCACCCTTCAGCATTGGTATGCGTCTCCTGGATACTGTTAGCCGTGGATTTGTTTGACAAGAAAGGACCTATTGCTATCATTGGCCCACTGGGTCTCCAGGCATCGATTTCCACCTGGAGAACTAAGATACTGATATAAGAGTGGAGAGGGGGCTGTGACTCATGTCCCTGTGTCCCCTCCCAGCTCATATCCATGGCATTTCCTTCCCAGCATCCCCCATTATCTGCCAGGGATGGACCTACCTTGCTGCTTCCAGGGCTAGCATGCACCGCACTCCTCTGTACTGCCACCACCACTGTGCTGTTTTATAGTGTTTGCACTTTCAACTATCGCAAGATAAATGGGCACAATTATCCTGTTCCCAGCTCAGGAACATGTGGCCTGGCATATGTGGGGCCAGTCTCAGCAGAAATCCAAGAGTGCCTTCCCAGACAGCCGTCCCACACCCACCACCCAACGTTCCTGGAACAGCACCCCCTGTTTGCACAGACAGCTGGCGGGTTGTCAGATGGTATTTCAATATTTTTACTTATAGAGAAAGTAATAAAAACACACATTTAGGTAGCATATTGCTGTTCTAGAGGGGCCAGGAAACCTAGGGAGAACTGGGTTTGTAGTAAATCCAGTCTGCTTTAACCATACTTCAAGGGCTGTGGGCTGATAGCCAGGTTCCCACTTACAGTTGGTGTGGAGTGGGGTTCTTCTGAGGATGTTTAAGGGGTAGGCAGAGGGACCCCCTAGAGAACCCTGGAGAGTGCTTTGCCCCTGGAAAGCGACAGATGTAGGACACCTGATAACTTTAGGGGATCCTTGAGGCTTGGCCCAGGTACAGTTGTGAATGTGGGCAAGACGGTAAGCACTAGAACTGCCCCTGTGCCTATGGAAGGGGCTAAGTGTCTCACAGGTGGGCACTGCCTGGGGCCCATCAAGAGCTGGTGGCAGGCCCACAAGTCCTGTTAGTTGTTTCTCAGAGCCCCAGGATCCAGATCCAAGCCGCTCCTAATATGAGGGCTTGACCTTGGGAGCCCCCTGGTCACCTGTTCTGTGTGTTGTGGAGGGGCATGTCCTCTGCTGTGGGGTTTCTCCAGGCTCACAGCGTTCAAATCATCTTCCCATGGAGGGTGGAGAGTGGTCAGGCTGTTCCTAGCCCTGCAACTGAGGTTGAGAGGCAGGCAGAGGTCCCCAGTGGGCCCGCACTTGTAGATGCAAAACTGAGCCTCAGAAAGGTTGAATCAGCTCAATTTTGCAGGTGGCTCTGGGTTTCGGGGCAGGTGTCCCTGGCTCCTGGCCTCCCACCGTGTTACTCAGCAGCTGAGGTACACCAGGCAGCAGATGCCACCTGGTTCCTTGGGCAGTTGTAGGTGCCATGCTGATCAGTGCCATATCAGAAAGAAGTTCGAGGGACAGGAGAAAAGGAGCTACTTTGTTCAGGTTTGCCAGAAAAGACCTCTCAGAGAGCTGGGCCTGGTGACACCCACCTGTTATCCCAGAACTCTGGAAGGCTGAGGTAGGAGCATTGCAGATTGGATTGAGCCTGGACACTTTAGTGTTTTCATGAGATCCTGTCTCAAAATAAAAATGGCTGAGGAGGGGGCCCGGCAGGATGGCTCAGTGGTGTAAAGCACCTGCTTAGGAAAGCTTAGGCGGCTGCAGGGACCGCAGTTCGATCCCCGGCACCACATGCTGTGCCAGCCCTGCCCTTGGGGCGGGCTGAGCCGGCCATAAAAATGAGTGAATAAACAAACAAAGGTTCTAGCCGGGTGTGGTGGTGCATGCTTGTAATTCCAGCACTTGGGAGGCTGAAGCAAGAGGATCAATGTGAGTTTGAGACCAGCCTGGGCTACAAAAATGAGCTCAAGGCCAGCCTGAGCTGCATAGCAAGACCCTGTTTCAGAAAGACAAAAAAAAAAAAAAAAAAAAAAAAAAAAAAAAAAAAAAAAAAAAAAAAAAAAAAAAAAAAAAAAAAAAAAAAAAAAAAAAAAAAAAAAAAAAAAAAAAAAAAGGTTCTGAAACAAGAAAAATAAATAAATAAATAAAAAGTTCTTTAAAAAAAATGGCTGAGGATGTAGCTCAGTGTGAAGGACCTGGGTTCAATCCCCAGTACTGTAAAGAAAAATTACAGGAAAAAAGGACCTCTCAGAGTCAGTGACACCTAGATTATAGGACAGGCCATGCAGAGTGCTGGGAGAAACTTTCCCAGTAGGGAGTAGCACAATGCCAGAGCCCTGTGGCCTGGCAGAATATCCAGCCACAGTGGGGGACCGTGGTCAGGGAGGTGGGCAATTGCAGAGTTGGAGAGAGAGACTGGCCATGGAGGAATGAAGGGGGAAGATTGTTCAGGGAAACAAATAATAGGCAGAAAGACAGATATAGGGCTGAGTTAGGGATAGGCTATATGGGGCTTTAGTCTTCTAGAGTGAGGTGCTGGAGGGGGACTTCCTGAAGGGGCACTTTATGGTCTGAGGGACCCAGGGTACTAAGATTGGACAGGAGCCTGTAGGGATGGGCCCGGAACCCAGATGGCCACTACCACCCCTCTCATGGGGCTCAGACCCCACCATGCATGTGTTCTTTTGGGCCTTGTTCACCTGGGGACTGGGCCAGGGCCTCACTCATTCTTATTTCCAGGCCCCCACCTGCCCTGGCAGTCCTGTCTTGAGGTAGCCAGGGACAGCCCTATGCATAAGGCCTGAGGACGTCATTGTCCCCCCAGTGGCTGGCTGTCTTCTCACTAGGCTGTGTTACAGGTGTATGCTTCCCTCTTCCAGGCCTGGGAGCTAAAGGTCACGAGCTGGGTGGGGTCAGCCTCCCCACTTGGCTTGGTGGCCACTATATGAATTTAGGTCAGCTGGGCTGCACCTGACCTCACCTGGCCACACCTGCTGCCACAGCATGAGCAGGGGCTTGAGGACAGGGTCAGTGTCCAGCCCCAATGGAGGCCCATGCTTGGCCAGTTGGAATCCACTGGGGATGGAAGATCCACCTGTGCAGCCTGGGCAGCACCCACAGGCAGCCTTCCATCCCACCCTGAGAAGGGCCATAGAGGAAGACCCATCTGAGGCAGAGAAACCCAGAAGCCTCCACAATGTCTCCCCACAAGGGAGCCTTCTGAGGAAGAGCACAGTGCTAAGAGCATAGCCTGGGCCTCTCCATTTGAGGCTCCCACGGTCCTGCAGACCAGAAGTGGCTCAAGCACCCTACCCCAGGACAGAGCAGTGTGAGCCCTAGGAACAGCTCCAGGTTTAGTTGGGATGCACAGCCGCAGTGTCACCTGGAAGCTGGAGTGGGCTCTGGGCACATCACTGAGTTCACTTTGGGTCTCAGGAGGAAGATGGGGCCTCGGGGAAGCATTGGACAAAGGCTCTGGGCAGAGACCACGGGGGCTGGCAGGCCTGGCCCACCTCCCTCTGGCTGGGCAGGGCTATGGAGTTGTCACAGCCAGATCTGACTCCTCTTTTCCTACTGGACAGCTGGGAGTAGGACAGGGGTGGTCTGGCCACTAAGTGAGGTTGATACATGCAGGGCCCAAGAAGCTGGGCGGTGATGATGGCTGGACCTTGCAGAGGTCTCAGAGGGACAGCAGGCCACTGAGCCTGCAGGAAACACCTGCATATGCTGCACAGGAGAACAGAGAGGCTGGGAGAAGGGCCGGCATGGGTCCCTGAGCCTGTGCCCCTTGCCCCTGCAGAGGGCCTCCTGGAGATATGGCAGGAGATCAGGCCTCTGCAGCTTTGGGACCCCAAGAGTCCCCTCTGCAGCCGCTCCAGCCCTCCCGACTGCCTCAGGGGACGTAGGGGTGGCATGGCAGGGCTGTTTGATTGTGTCGATGGGAGATGATTTTCAAGGTGAAATTTCTAGTCCAGTTGAGTCACTTTCGTTCAAGGCAACGCGCAAAATGTCATCCCCGCCCCGTTCTGCGCGCAACGTGCCGCTCTCCCGTCGCATTTAAATTTACTCTACTTTCCCTCCCTGACACCTGTTTAAATCAATATCTTCCTCTCCAGGTCGCGGGGAGAATGTGCCCGGCTCTCCACACAGCGCTTCTCAAATCCACTAAAATCAACACAATAATTGAAATATTTTCAAGCTGATTACACCGCAGCCCGAGGCTAGCCTGGTTGCTAAGGGTGAGCTCCGCGGTTGCTAGGGGGAGTAAATCATCTTGCATTATTTGATTTTTGTTATAGATATGAAACCGCTACTCCCGCGATTAAATGTCTCTCAGCCTAACACCTATGGGACCTGGGGAGAGAGGAGAGAGGGGCTCCAACCTTGACCCTGTCAAATAAATATCTCTAACTTTTCCTGTCCTCGGGCTTCCCAGCCAAACCTGTCTGTAGGTTTTTTTTTTTTTTTTTTTTTTTTCTCTCTTTCCTTCCCTTACCTGACTTTAAATAACAAAGCTGTGAGGACCAGGAGATGAAAGGAGGGTGAGCTGTCTGTTCCATGAACTGGCTCACTCTGCAGAAACCTCTGCCACCATCCCAGACCAGGCATGATGGCACAGATTGATGGCATCAACAACTCTCCAATACAGACCATCAGGCCTGTCCTCTCCTGCCCTGTGTTCAGGCCAGGCCAGCTCCTTCAGGACTCCTCAGAAGGTGGGATTCCTGGCTTGTCCTGACCTTCTCCTCTCCCCCAAGTTCTATGTACTCCACAGCCTTGACTGTCTGGTCACCCTCAGTCACAGAGGGTGTTATCCTATTGTCCCCAAGTTCCAGGATGGAGAAACCAGAAGGGACAGGAAGGGCCAGACAGAGGCCCAAGGCAGTTGAGGTCCTGCCCAGGCCCTGGTGCTGGCATTCAGGGTGGGTCACCTGTCCTCCCAGCCTGGCTGGCCCTCCAGCATCCTCCAGCCATGCCAGGCAGGGTCCCTGGCCAGCACCTGTGAGGACTGGGTGTCCCTCCAGCCAGAGCCACAGTCACTGAGCTGCGAGCACTGCTGTGTGGAGCCGGCTGTCTGGTGGCAGGTGGGCAGGCAAGGCTACCCGGTGGGACCCAGCCAGCTGTTCCTGTGAATGAATCTAAGTAAATTAACAAACACACACACAAACCTGTCACTTGCATCATTCTCAATGACTCTAAGTACTGGGCTAGGCAGAGCCCCTCAAGAGGTAGAGACAGTCCTGGGTGAATATGTGTGTCCCCTGCTTCTTCAGAGCAGTTCCAGTCCTGCCCAGAGCCCCAGACCTTTCTTTGCTTCTCTCCTGGGAGCCCTCCGTTGGCCTCATGCTGGTCTGAGTTGGGGGCTGGAGTCTTGCCTAGCTGCAGGTCACCAGGGCAGGGCCCAGGCTGCAGTTTGGGGCACAAAGCCCTTGCTACTGGTATTCTCAAGCCCAGGGTCCTATCCTGTGGCCACCTGCATACCCCATTCAGTAGGTTGGTTCTGGGCCAGCTTCTTAGATGCCCAGTCTACCTCTGGCCACCAGCTCATCACTCTGGATGATGATGCCAGCTTACCTGTGCTCAGCAGACTATGTCTGCCCTCCCTCCCTTGAGAAATGGTATGTTGGCATTGCCAGTTTCACAGCGAAGTTCAGAGTCTGAGGTGACAGGTGCCAACCTACACTGGGCTCCAGCACAAGGCTGACCTCTTCTGGAGGTGCCCATGGTGCGACATGAGCCTTGCCCTGCTCCTCACCTGCAGCTGGATGCCCCTTCCGTACCTGGCCTGGTCCAAAGCCTGTCTGGGTCATCATACAACCTCCCAGATGAAGTTCCTCTAGAACTCTCCCATCTAGAACCTCAGGGGTGAACGTAACAGAAGCTAAGAGAGCATTTGTCTGAAGTGGACCTGGGAGGTCCAGGATGCAACTAGGACCCCTCCCATAGCACCTACTAGGGGACCCCAGTGCACCTGTTCAGCTGCCCTGGGAGAACTAGGCATGTGGGCTGCCCTCAAGTCTGACAAAGAAACTGAGGGTCTCAGAAGTGACTGCCCACCAAAGTTAGCTCAGATGAAGGGGCCCAAGGTCAGCATGGGAGAGTAGGGTTGGGGCTGGTGCTGGTGGTTTTGTGTATTGTCGCTGTGGAATAGGTGCATAGATCCTGAAGGCCAGCCTGCCCCTGTGTGTGTGGGATTCCCAGGCCCAGGAAGGGATGGTGCTGAAGGCAGCCTGATAGCTGTGAGATGAGCCCAGGCCTCCCTAGTTGGTTCATCAAAGCACCAAGTACCTCTGAATGTGTTACACACTCCTCTCTGATTATAAATTGCCCACTAAGCTGAGCACTGTGGCCCTTGCTTGTAATTCCAGCACTCTGGGAGGCTACAGCAAGAGGATTGAAAGCCTGGAAGCTTTGGTGACTTGGAGAGACCTTGCCTCAAAACTTTATTTACTTATTTATTTATTTATTTATTTATTAAGGAGGTGCTAGGAATGTAGCTCAAGGCAAAGGCCCTACTTTTTTTTATTTAATATTTTTATTGTTTAAATTTAACAATGGTTATATTACATATTTTCATCATCAGATCAGTTTAGATTAATAGATATAGGTATATAAGATTGATCAAACAATTAAACATTAACACTTTCAATAAACATTACTTTTTTTTTCTTTTCCCCCCTACTTTAAAAAAAATATTTATTTATATATTTTTTATTATGGCCTGCTCAGCCTGCCCTGGGGGCGGGGCTGGCACAGCATGTGGTGCCATGGATTGAACCACGGTCCCTGCTGCCGCTTAAATGTTCCTAAGCAGGCGCTTTAGACCACTGAGCCATCCCACCAGCCCAAAGGCCCTGGGTTTAATCCCCAGTACTAAAAAAACAAAAAGAAAAAAAAACAAAAAAAAACCCATTGAGAAATACCTGGGAAATACACAAAAGCACAGAGAAACAAATCTTAGAGAACCATATGGAGTTGATTCAAACCTAGAATAATCCAGAATGGGGAAGCCACCTTGTCTGAGGCCTTGGGAGGCTGGTATGGAGGGGGACAGGGCTACTGGGCATCAAGAAGGATAGAGATCTACCCTAGAGGCTTGGAGTGGGAGTTGTAGTCCCTTACAAGATCCAGCTGACCTGGGTCCACCTACCCCCTCACTCTGACCTGCTACTCTCTGAGAGCCATCAGCTGGCCCTCCAGGGGCCAAGGAAGTGTTGCCCACATCACAGAGCTGAGATATGAGTCCAGGCCTCTTCCTTTGCACAACTGGGCAGTGGCTTCCTCCTTCCTGCAGGTCAGGAGGGGCAAATCACATTGGCCATCTGGCCTGGCCCACCCTGCTGCCTTGGGGCACTGCCAGGCAGGTGGGGTGGGTCATGGGATGTGGAGCCTCCTAGTGACAGAGGCCTACAGGGTCTACCATCCCTGCAATCCTGAGCAGAGCCTCCACCTGGGGCCTCAGTTTCTCTTTCAGAGTTCCTAAGGGCCTGAATGAGAGGAAAGTACTGAGTACCCAGCATTTCCTGTGTAATGACCATTATTCTGGGGTGTTCCCTAGAGTTGTGACGCACAGTGGGGCCCTCTACCTGGGATGCCATTTTCCAACCCTTCTCATCCCTCATGGTTGGCTCTATCACTGTCTCTTTGGGGCCCTGGAGGGCGGGGAGCCACCTTGTGCTCATTATGAGGTTACCTAGAGCCAGGCACCAGCCTGGCGCTAGGAAGTCTTTATCAGAAGCCCCAACACAGGGCAGCTGTCTTCTCTCCTCTTGTCCCTGCCCAGTCTGAGGTCACCTCTCTAGACAATAGAGGGCATCAGCCTCTGGCGAGGGGAAGACACCCTGTCCCTAGCCCAAGGTGCCTGTGACAGTCACTCAGGGTGACCCTCAGATAGGCTAGGGTGGGGCTGGTCCTAGATCAGATTTATCGGGGCATCTAGGGTTTCCTGTATTACAACTATGGCTTGCTGGCCTGGGTGCATGAGTGTGTATGCCCTGAACTCTGAGTGCACCCTTAGCAACAAGGTAGATCTAAGATATTCACTTCCACAGACTTGAGTTAACCAGCGCAGGCAGACCTTCCTGGACCAAGCAGTAACTGAGTGGGTGGGTCAGGCCAGGCCAACAAGAGGTCCCAGGCTGAAGTGGGACAGGCTTTGCCCAAGTCACTGGAGAACAACACTTGGCTGGTCAGTCACAGTAGCTGTATTGGGCTGGGGCACTGGGCACAGCCTGTGGACTCTGGCCACAGGGGGATTGATACAGCTTGGGTTTGGGATGTCCACCCAGACCCTCATGTGGTCATAAGTGGAGCTTTTTCAGAGATGGGTGAATCGAGAGCGTGTGATTGATTCATGGTGCCGTGCAGGGATTAAGGGCGGGTGGTTACTAAATCGATCCACCGATGGGCTTGGCACCACCCTGATCCTGGTAGTCTCTCTTGTTGCTGTCCTACCTTCTGCCCACCATGACCTGTTTCTCCTCTGCCATGCCTTCTCCCGCCTTAGAGCTAGCCAGTTATAGACTGAAACCTCTACAAACTGCGAGCTAAATAAACCTCTCCTCCTCTAACTTTGGGTATCTGGTATTTTTGTCTCAGAACCACGAAAATGAGACAGGGACTTCCTAGGAAACCTGTCTTCTGCCCTAGGCCCAGGCCAGTCCTCAGTCACCCTCTCAGCTGGTGTCCACTCTCTAGACCAGAGGACCCAGGTCTTCCTGCTGCCAGCCCAAGCACAGACACAGTTTTCAGATCTGTCCTGGGACCCTGGCTTTGGCCTTGGCCCATTCTGTCCCAGTGCCTCAGGTGCTTCAGGCCTTGGAAACATCTGGGGAGCTCTCCCCAAGAGTCCCCAGAAGGCCCTGGAGCCTGTTCTGTTTACCAGGCGACCACTGCCTATGCCAGGCTGGCCACTGGGACCCTCCATGGACATTCAGCAAAGCCATCTGCCACCAGAGCTGCAAATCTCCGGGCAGAAGCTGCGGTGACAAGCTCCAGCAATGTCAGTGCAGTTATCAGCAGAACGCAACATCTGCCTGCCTGACACCAACAATGGTGGGCCATTTAGTCACCCCCCACCCCAGCTGCAGACAACAGCTCCCTGTATTATATTTTCTCACTCAATTAGCACCACCGTCCTGCTGAAATGGAGGCCAATTTACCTATAATGACATCATTGTTAGGGAAGTGGCCGGGCTGGGCTGTCACCAGGCTGTAGAGACAGGTCCGTCTCTCTCCACTAACCCTGACAGGGAAGGGACCGGCCAGGGAGGGAAGGAAAGGGGCGCCCGGGCGGCCTATCGGCGGCCACCCCGTCACCTCCGACCACAGACATTGTTTCCGACAGTTCTCAGGAGCAGTGTGGCGGAAAATTGAGTCCAGATTCATTAGGTTTTTCAGTGTGCCGCTCAAGTCAGTTAAATTGATACATTTCCTAACGAAATTGAAGTGCTTTGTGCTGCCAGCGGAAAGCCGGGTGACCCGCCTCGGCCCGCTGAGCAGCCGAACGAGCTGACGGATCCATTAGGCGGCTCCTAGCCCCAGCCCCTCTCCCTCCATTCCTGGTCAGCGCTGTAAATCTCCGCCAATTTCAGGCCTAATCATCATTATAAACCTGCCTCAGCGCTCCTCCACACCACCCCCGCATTGCGCTCTCAAACAGTCCCCTGGCAGGCTGAGTGCCCGCCTGCGGGCTCAGCGTCTTCTTGCTCAAGGCTGGGCTGGCCCCGGGACGCCCAGCAGAGGGGCTCTAGGGAGGAGGAAGGCCAGACCTGGAGGCATTTGCTGGACTCACCAGGGAACTGTGTACCCACTGGACAGATGGGGAAACTGAGGGAAAGGAAAGGGATCATGTGTCTGCTGAGAAAAAGGTGGACATAGTGTCCACTCACTCCTCAGCAGACAGACCTGGAGTTAACACCCATTGGTTCTGGCTGCATCGTCCCCAGGATGCTGACAAACGGGGACTCCCAGATCCCCCTGCCTACCTGTTTACTCATCATATATCTCAATCACAGTGGACTCCTGGTGGGCATTTTATCCCATGGCTATCTTCCCACTATCAGTGTGTGTATATGTGTGTGCATGGGTGTGCTTTTTTGCTGGAGGTTGAATACAGGATCTTTTACACTGAGCTATATCTTCAACCTATTTTATTTTTTAAGACACAGTCTCACTAAGTCACTAAGTTGCCCAGGCTGGGTTTGAACTTGAGATCCTCCTTCCTCAGCCTCCTAGACTCCTGGGACTACAAGGGTATGCCACCACCCTGGCCCTATGGTGAATGCTGATGCTCATCATCCTGAGGTGACCCTTGGGAGCCCTCCGGGCTGGCTGCCGAGTGTCTAGATGTGTCCCGTGTCCTCTGAGCCTCCCTATTTATTCTCTGGATGACATATTCTAGGCTCTGCTCCTGTCCAGCCCAGCCAACTGCTTCCTGTCAGCCAAGGCCTGGGTCAGCTCTGCCCCAACCAAGTCCCTCCGGAGGGTGTGTGTGAGAACACGAGCCCCATGCATTTGCATGCCTACGTATCCCTCAACTATTGAGGTGCCACACCACAGAGGCATCCAGCTGTCTGCTCATGTTTCCCTTTGTTCCCTGTCTTGCCAGGGGGAGGGAGGAAAGGAGGGATAGAGCGGGGAGTGGAGGAGGACTAGACTTTGTGTTGGCAAAGCTCACCAGGCAGTTCCATGAGCAAAAGGTAAAAGAATGAGGGATAAAGTGGGGGCCAGAAATTTAAGAAATGGTGCTTATAAGTCAGACATGGTGGTGCATGCCTGCAATCTCAGCTACTTTGGAGCCTGAGGCAGGAGGTTCTCAAGTTCAAGCCCAACCTGGCAATTGAATGAGCCTCTGGATAGAAAAATAGAAATAGGTTGGAGTTGTTGCTCATTGGGAAGGCCCTGGGTTCAATTCCCAGTACTGCAAACCATATAAATGAGAAAGACAAAGAAAGAAAAGAAAGAAAGAAAGAAAGAAAGAAAGAAAGAAAATGCTCAAGGCACCAGAAGTTACATATAAGAAATGCTTACAACAGGCTTACTCATAATAGCCCAAGACTGGAAACAAGAGAAAGGGTAAGTGGGCTACTGTTCAGATGCAGTGTAGAATACTATACAGCAGTAAAAAAGGGTCTGGCTACAGATATACAATGTGGACAATTCTCACAGACATTACCTTCAGCAAAGTCACCCAGACCCAGAAAAGACCCTGCATGGGCTTCATTTTCATGGAGCTCCCCTGCGAGTGAAAAGAGCTGGAGTGCAGCTTGCTGGGGAGCTCTTGCCCAGCAATGCTAAGGCTCTGGGTTCTGACCCAAAGCTGCATGGAAAAACAGCACAGGATCCCAGTTTGAGCAGTGCTGATGGGAGCAGGGAGGAGCAGGCTTTGGGGGTGGTGGGAGGCTCTGTCTCTGCGTCTGGGTGGCTCTCCAGGGTGGTATGTGATCACAATGCCTCTGTGCATTTGTGGGCTTCCTTGTGCACCTCCACTAAAGGGTAGTGTCTGGCTGCAAGCTGGCCTCTCTGGGGACCCTTGGAACTTCACACATGCACCTCCCTTCCCTTCCCCTCAGTTTCCCCTTGGAACTCCACATGTGCGACTTGTGATCAGCCTGCATGCAGGGAGCTCTGCAGAAGGCTGGGCCAGACCGTCCAGCAGGGCCAGAGCCAGAGGTGTCAGGCTGAGAACTCTGAGCTTCAGGGCCAGCCCCTGGATCACTGCCCCGACTCTTACCTGGTTCCTACAGGCCACACCAGGCTCCCTCCTGGGTCTGCTGGATAGCACCAGCTCGTGAAGCTGGCCAGGCACCACTGGCACCACTGGTAGCGAGGACTGTCTGGGTGGGATGAGCCTTCCTGGCCAGCATCCTGGTGGCAGTGCCCAACTGTGCACCCTCCTCTTCCCTGTGTCCCCCAAGCCTTGCTTCTTGCTGTCCTGAGCTTCCTTTGGCCAAGGCAGAGCTACAACCCCAGAAGAAGGAGTGTGACATCCTGGGGCTCTAGGGGGTGGGGATGGGGTGGGGCACTCCTGGTGGGCACATGATTGTGGAGCTGTCCCCACAATGGCCACAGAGTGTGAGACCATACCTAATCCACAGTTCAGTCCAAAAAAAAAATGCAGATGGCCTCGTTCCTAGTTTTCATGTTGACCATGTTCAAATGCTCGCATCTGGGAACGGCGGGCTAAACACAAGCCATTCTTACCTCAGCATCACCTCTGTTTACTTCCTGTCTTGCCCTCACCTTATCTTCCAATTGGCTTCAAGTAGAATTTTGTTTGTTTGTTTGTTTGTTTGTTTGTTTTTTAAATTGTGGCTAGGGAGATAGCTCCATGGCACAAGTGCCTGCCTGGCAAGTGCAAGGTCGTGCGTTTGAACCCTGGTCCCACAAAAAAAAAAAAAAAAAAAAAAAAAAATCAAAGTGACTGTATCATTGCTAAAAACTCGGTATGTCAATCATCTAAACGTGTCATATCATTGCACCAAATGCATTGACCATGCTTTGCAACCACTGCCCCTACCTAGTTCCAGAACATTCTCATCTCCCCCACTAAGGGACTTGTACCCATCTGTAGTTGTTCCCCAATTCCTCTTCCCAGCCCTCAGCAGATATACACTGGTGTCTGTCTCTGAATTTGCCGGTTCTGAACAGGTCACATAAATGGGATCCTGCAGTGAGCGGACTCTGTGACAGCTCCCTTTACAAACACCGTGCTCTCATGCTTCTGCCATGCTGTCATGTGCTCAGAGCTTTGCTCCTTTTCATGGCCCAGTAATATTCTGTTACATGGATAGACCACATCTGTTTGTTGGTCACCTAGGGGCCACTGGAATTATAGCTGCAAATGTTTGAGAATACCTGTTCTCCATGGTTCTGTTAAAGTTTTGAGTATAAACGTAGCACACAGCAAAACAGAACCAGGACTCAGCCTGGAGCTCTGTGGTATCTACCCTGAGAGATACCAGGACTGCATCAAGACACTGCAAGGAGCCACTTGGTTGCAAAAGACACCTCTGGGCTTGGTGAGATACCTCAGTGGCTTAGGCAAGCACAGGGACCGGGGTTTGATCCTCAGCACCACATGCCGCGCTGACCCCACCCCTGGTGCACACCTATAATCCCAGTACTGGGGAGGCTGAAAATAGGAGGATCACTACAGGTCCAAGCTGCATAGCAAGACCCTGCACCAAATACATAAAGAAAGAGACACCTGTGCCTCAAGGGTACAGCACTCGAGCTGTGTCCTCAGGGGCAGTTTAGCATTGACAGGTAATATGGCCAGGAGTAGCTCTATAAAGTTTTAGGACCTGGGACCCCAGAGCAAGGGACAGCTGATGCTGGCCCAGGGGACATGAGGAGGCTCTTGCTGGAGGCTGATGGGTGGTGCAGGCAGAGGAAGAGGCCATGGTACTCAGGGCTGCTGGGCTGTTCGCGTAGCTGCCAGCCTGGGAAGTCAGGAGCCTGGAGCCGACCTGGCTGCCCTCTGGCCTCCTCTCTGCACCTACAGCTTATGAGGGCCCTAAGGGCACCCCACCTCTCACCAGCCTACAGAAGGAGCTGGAGCTGAGCCTGGAGTCCTGGGGCCCTGAGGGGTACCCAGACACCTGCTACCTAGAGCCTCCATGAGCTGCCTGGTCCTCCTCTGGGTCCCGGAGCTGAGGACCAGGGTCTGGGATGACCCCTCACCCTGCTCCAGCCTCAGTTTCTCTACCTGTCACATATCTATGGACAGTGCCTAGGGATGGTGGGACTTCTGAGGTTCCTATTGGCCTATGGCCACAGAGTTTGGTTCTAAACAGTGGAATTCAGTGGCACAGTATGTGACCCCACTCCCACCAGCATGAGGTAGGGCAGCAGCGACCACCATACTCTGCCCAGCTCCTCAATAACTGGTTCCTCTGAGACTTTAGAGTCAAAAGCAGGTCAAGGTCCTGGGATTTGAGGTGTGTGTCAAGACATGGGGAACACTTCCTGGTGGGGGCAGAGGGTCATCTGGGCTGGGCTTCATCTACTTCAGGTCCAGGTGCTTCTGTTATAGGTAAGAGACAACTTCCCCTGAGGTCAGGGCCTGCCAGGTGCCTGGAACAGCACTGTCCAGGATGGTAAGAGGTGAGACCGGCTGACTGCTCCATAGCACTTTGGACTGGTCTCTGTCCTGACCATAGCGTGGGTTCTGGAGTGACCTGTGGCTCTGCAGGGTGTAAGCGGTAGGGAGGTCACTACAGGATCTCTGAGGTCCCAGGCCATCCTGGCTAGGTTAGACCATGAGGTGACAGGGATGAGCGTCTCACCCTGGGCAGCAGTAGCCTCAGGCAGACCTGATCTGGAGGGGCCATTAGTCTGTTCTCTGCCCACCCCTAGGTGGACACTTGACTTGGTACAGAGACACCCAGATAGAGATTTATGGTTTTGGTGAGAGAAGTTCTCGCTTACGGTTCTGGCCAGACGGGTGGGAGTGATATTTCCCATTGAAGGGAAGCGCAAAAGCTCTTAACAAATCGATAGCTAGAGCGGGTCAATAAACCACAGAGCCTTTGAGGACAGCTTCTTGGGCTCTCAGGCTTCACCAAGGATGCGGTCTGGCCCGGAGCAGCCCGGCCTGGCCTGGCCCAGTATGCCTGGGTTCACGGGCTCCAGCCAGAGAGGCTCATTCTGTCCCTTCTGGGAAAGGCAGAGACTTCCTAGGTGGACATAACAACAGGGCTGTCACTTTTGGACCCACATTCTTCCTCCAGCTGGAGGTCTCCAGGACAGCCACTTCACCCCCCCTGGCCCTTGTCACAATCCTCGGAAACCCTGCATACTGGCCCCTGTCCCCACCCCTGCCAGCCCAGATCCCAGATCCCAGCTCAGCCTGACCCTCCTCAGGACCCTTCTCAGTTCTCTCTGCTTGATCTCCAGGCAATGGTTCCATTTCACCAGTGGACTCTTGGGGTGGAAAGAGGTACACTGGTGGAAATGTGGGGACAGAGTTCTCAGGAAGTGGCACTAAGTAGAGAAAGAATGGCTGTGTGATGGGGGCCCGGGGCCCCTGGACTGTGCTCTAGGCAGAGGGAACAGCATGTGCAAGGGTCCTGTGGTAGGAGGGAGCTGTCCTTGATTAGGCAAGGCAGTGAGTGAGGGGATGAGGTGACCTCAGGGCCCTGCTGAGGGCTGAGGTCTAAGTTGGGGGCAGTGGGCATCTCTGGAGAGCACTGGATAGTAGTGTGAGACCCAAGTGACTTGTGGGCGGGACCACTGACAGAGAAAGGGGCTGGGGCCTAGGAGGAGGGTTTGGGGACTTTACTGAGAGGAGGGTTGCCTGTGAGGGGTTCCTTTATGAAGGGTAAGGATTGCATTTTGCCCTGTGACATTGCAGGTGCCTCTCTATAGCCCGGCAGATAGGTGGCCACAGAGCAGGGAATATTTGTTTTCTGGTGGCCACATTGTAAAAAGAAAAAAAGAAGGACTAGCTAAAATTCATTTGAACCATGTACTTAATTTACCCAAAATATAGCACATATATTCCCAGAGGCACATGTCATCAGCACAAATCTCATAGTCCCCTTGTGCCACTCCTCCAAGGTTGCTGTCACTGGACATGGAGTCCCCAGCTGGCACGAGCTGTGGCCCAACAGGACTGTTGTGCATTTAATGGTGATGCCTTTTCTTTCTTTCTTTCTTTCTTTCTTTCTTTCTTTCTTTCTTTCTTTCTTTCTTTCT
>PVJA010012040.1:0-52916 GCA_004027025.1 Myocastor coypus
TTTTTTTTTTTTTTTTGGTTCATAGATGTACTGTTTTGTTTCTGTGAGAATTACATTTTTTTTTTCCTTTAGAGCTTCATTTTTATATTAGTTTGTTTTGGTCTGTCTTTTTTGTTGGTACAGAAGAGGTCTGTGGGCACATGCCTATCAAACAAACAAGTTTCAAGCTTGAGCCCAGCCTGTGCAACTTAATGATTTAGCAAAACCCTCTCAAAATTTTAAAAATAAAAAATAGAAAAAGGCTTGGGGATGTGGCTCAGTGCAAAGGGTTCAATCTTAAGTGGAAGGAAGGAAAGAAAGAAGATAGGAAGGAATGAGAGAGAGAGAGAAGCAGGGAGAGAGAAATACAGAGAGAAACAGACAGACCCGGTGGGCCTTGGTTACCTGTGGAAGAGGGGTACGGTAGCTCTGGAGTATGAGGAGAGAGTTGGAGGAAGTTGATTTCTAGGATCCTCATAGTGAAATGTTGAGTGGGAACTCATGTTTCATCGGAGGTTCTTGAAATCATTATCTTTATGCTGTTTTTCTTCTCTTTAGTTTCTCCAGAGAAAAAAATTCTCTAGTAACTTGCCTGAGAAGTAAAACTGACCACAGCATCTGGAAAGGGGGTGAGGGTGTAGGGCACAGGTGCTTGGAAGAATGAGTGATCTCCAAGTTTGACTTATGTGTATTTCTGTGTCTCCCGTGCTGTACCTGGTGAGCTCTCCGTACAGTAACTCTTTGTCTCATGCTAGGTGGGCCATGGGTGTTGTGTAGGTACCTACACTTGGCAAGAGGTCTGCTTTGTGACTGCCGCTCCTCAGACTCTTCCCACTTCCTGCACACCCTTTCCTATGCCTGTAAGGTGCCTGGTACCTCCAGCTCCCAGGGTCCAGGACTCTAGGAGGAATGGGTGTGTTTCTTGTTGGCTGAGTGAGAGAAGCTAGAGCCTTTCATGTACCCACTCCCATGGTAAACGTGAAAGGGTATCTCATTTTCCTTCAGGTCACATGCTTTGGTACTCTAGGCAGAATGGAGCTTTCAATTGTGCCACTGTGTGGCAGCTGGGATAAGTGACCTCAAGGAGGCTCTGGATTGCAGCCCATACATCCTTAGGGAAGTGCAGGGAGTAGCCCAGCATGTACAGACTGGGTATGGCCTGGGAAGTGTCCTTGGAGGTAGACAGGTGTGTTTTGGTGATGCCCTGAGTTCCATCAGCCTCAGCTCCTGCAAGTGAAATGTGCTCTAGGCCGCCCACCCATGCCCCTGGCCCCTGTTCTTCTTTGGGCCAAGATACAAGCTCGAACTCAAGGTCCCTGACTCTTTGATCCCCAGGTGGTCCTGCTGACCTGTCTGTCCTCCGCAAAAGTCTCTCCACTCATCGAGAGAATATCTGACCCCAAGGACTTGAAAAAACTCCTCAGGACCCGGAACAATGTGCTGGTGCTTTATTCTAAATCTGGTGAGTATCTTTCCTGGCCTTGGGGTCACCCATCAGGATTGGGGGTGGTGGTGGATAGGGGTGAATCAGAAGGAGGAGGAGACCTTAGGGTAAAAACAACACTGGTTCCCTGCATGGCATGGCAAGCACCCAGGATGTGCTTCACCAGAGCTGTTGATTAACTGGCCTGGTGCTGGCTGAGTTGGTCATAGGCTTGGGGACACTCAGCTGGACTGGTAACCCTGGCCCTACCTCCCCTGTTTGTCCCGCTGTGGGGTCAGACCCAAGATTGACTTTGGAGTGGACCCTGAGCTCCTGGCATGGCAGCCTTACTGAGAGGCAGTGGCTGCTGCACTCCTGACCTTGGCAAGGGTGGTCAGAGGTTTGCCCAGCTCTTGCAGCAACTTGGGGGAAGGGTAAGTGGCCAACTCTGTTGATATTGTTCCAGCAGAGCTAAGCACTTTTCTTGCTCTTGAAGTTGCCAGGTTTTCCATACTCTGGAGAAGCAATAGCCAGTAGCTGGCATGGCCTTCTCCAGCAGCTCATCTTTAACTCTTATTGGCATGTGGGCTGATGTGCATTTCAGATGGGTGTCTCTCCTAAAACCATTCCCTGCCCCCAGCATCATGACACGTGGCTGTCCTCAGGGCCACTTGTTGCTGGTTCCCCTTCTGAGGGGCTGGCACACCCACTCTTTGGGTTTGCAGCTGGAAGGCCAGCATGGACCAGCATCTCTGGTGTGAGGAATGAGGGTGTGGCAAGGCCAGGGAGAAACAGTAGCTCTCTCGAGGCCTGTGTTCAAGCCCTTGAATAAACACGGCTCACACCTGTCTACTTCTGGAGCTGGGTCACTGTCAGTGCAGCAGTGTGCCGCATGCTTTCTCTGGGTTAGATCCACAATCTAAGGTGGTATCATCAGACTGTCTCATCTGTTCCTTTGTCACAGGAGAGCCAGTGCAGGATGTCATAGGTATCCAGCTTGCAAATAAGGACATGGAAGCTAGTAGGGAGTAACTAACTTGCTTAAGGTCTACCAGAGAGTACAGTAGAACTGGACCTGTCTGCTGCCTCTGCCTCTCCTGTCCTCTGATGGGAGATAGGAAGGAAAAAAAAGAGTTAATTCTGCAATGGCACAGGGCTTTGAGACCAGCATGGGGCTGAGATGGGAGGTGTTATGGCAGGTCAGAGTAGGAAGATGGGGTCTCTGGGTCTTGTCTTTCTCCTAGCCTGGTCTAGGTAGCCAGCACTAAGGTCCCTGTGCTATCCCCTTCCCAGGCTTTTTCTGACTTTGGCATTCTAGGGGTGGGGCCTGCACCGTGGCCCCCTTGCCCATGCCTGCTGCATGAGACTTGTGCCCTCCAGGGGCTTTAATAGAATTGTAGAACAATTTTTTTTCCTCCCTGCCATTCTTCCATCCAGCACCTCCTTTTCCATGGCTGAAAGGCAAGGCTAGAGTGAGGGTACTTTACACTGCCTCCTTTAATCCATGCCCCTAGCCCTTCCCAGAGCCTGTCTACCATCTAGAACAATGGCTTTGCCACCTCCATTGTTCCCCCTCCTCCGTGGCCCTGGCCAAGGTTTCTTGGGAATGCCTCTTCCTCCTCTGAGCAACTTGTACATGTTTCCTGAACGGTGCTTTTTGTTCACATCTGTGAAAGGCTCAGCATGCTTTGTATTCACAAACAGCTACCATTATCCACATTGGAAGACTTGCTCTGTGGAGACACATAATTCAGACATCATTTCGGTTTGGCCTTCGGATGTATCATATGGTGTCTGGCAGGAGAAGGCAGCCGATCCCTCTCCCTACCATCTACCCAGTGCGTCTTTTGAGTGAGGCTACTAGGATCACGGGGGAAAGGTGACTGGGAGTCTGCTGGCTGCTCCACTGTGGATTGTTCAGACTGCAGAGATTGAAATCCTGACCCTGGCACTTGTCCCCAGGGGCCTGCTTTTGCACAGTAGCACCCACATGCTTTTTGCCCAGACCCACAGGGGTGATACCAGGACCAAGGAGAGACTCTGCCTTCACCTGCCTCTGGGCCTAAGGCTATTGGGCACAAATATTTAATTTTCTCTTCTTTTACAGAGGCAGCAGCTGAAAATCATCTCAGGTTATTGTCCACTGTGGCCCAGGCAGTGAAAGGACAAGGCACCATCTGCTGGGTGGATTGTGGGTATGTCCTGGGTACATGGAGAACAGTGCTGGGGGCTGGGGTGGGTCCCTGGGCTTCAGTGGGTTAATATGCTGGGAGTGTTGGACCATGCCCCCAGAATATGCTTGGTGACACCCGTACCCTGGGCAGGGAGGTGTGGCTCTGTCTCCTTTTCTTTTAGGCCCCTTCCCCTTCTCTTCTCATTTTCCATAGAGCTTTCACTTCAGTTATGTTCTCATATGTAACTTTATTTTGAGAGGGGCAGGTGGCAGAGGGGTCCTCCCTGTTTCACAGAGCAGAGCCTTGCTGCTCAGAGAGGCAGGACGATTTTCAGGCTCACATATTGGATTGGTTGTGGGGGGCTCTGTAGCAAAAACCAGTTTCACCTCCAAGCCAGGCCCTTCGCACTGGATGTCTCTGCCACCTGCAGCACTGAGGTCATACAGTTCCCTGGCAGCTTGACTGGGCCTTGGCTTCCAAGCTGGCTCAGGCCTGTAGAGAGCTAAAACCTTTGATGGAGCTATTTTTACCTGAACCATAAGCTGTGCCTCTGTCCTGCAGGTTAAGTGAGCTTTTATACGCCCCACTCCAGTGTAATCCTCTTCCTATTAAGTTTGAATTCTAAATGGCTGTTTTGCCAGTGAAGTTTTGGAACACACTGATTTTAAGTGAATGACCTCAGACTTGTTCAGCCTGTTTAGAGAGAATTGAAGGAACTTCACATTTTCATAAAGCAGTGAATGAGGCTAAGAGAGTTGGTCTTAGCCTCCAGCGGTGTAAGGTAAATAAATGTGTGCATGTGTGTGAATCTGACCTCAGATTCCAGATTCATTTGATAGCAGCTGAGCAGGAAAGCCTGCTCACTAGGCAATTGGTGGGATCTTAGCCATAGGTTAGTTGTGAAGGTTTTTCAGTCTCTCAGATGTCTCTGTCTCCCACATTTTGCCAGCAGTGCTATGTGTGACTGACAGAGTGCCAAAGCCTATCTATCAGAGGAGACAAAGAACTTTGGAATTTCCATATCTAAAGATTACAGCAGTTCTGCCATGCTGATGGGTCCTTATTCCAAGGAGTTTTCAAGAGCCTTATAAGTGGCAAGAACAAGCAGGGGAGCTTTGCTTTAGTTGTTGTTTCTAGCTGGGTCCATCCGTTGACCTTTGCCAAGCACTTACAGTGCTTTGAGAACCCACGAATGAGGGATGGTGCCCCCAGGAGCCAAGGTGGAAGGAGGAGGCAGACACACAGCCAAGTGGCTACGCTGGGTGGAGAGGGATTCACACAGGCTCTATGTAAGAGGAGCAGTCATGTGGTGCTGCCTGGAAAGTAGAGAAGAGCTTGCCCAAGGAGGAAAGTTCAAAGGTGGGGCAAAGATCCAGAGTGCCAGCTGCTCCTGGTGCCCTTACTTGTGTGCACAGACCAGCTGCAGAGCTTCAAGAGCAGTATGGCTGAGCTCAATGGGGTCGGGTTCAGTGTGAAGACAGAAGAAATTAGCAGTGAAGCTTGGAGTCATGATGTCTGGAGTCAGTAGAAGTGCCAGCGGGAAGGTGCAGTGAATTGGTGTGCTGAAATTAAACTCCAGACAGAAGGGCACTAGAGCTTAAAAGGGGGGTTCCCTACACAAAAGGATAGGTGGTTCCATGAGGCTGCCTCTCAGTTTTCTGCATTTGTGCCTGTAGGAGGAAGTTTAAACCAAAATGTTAAGTAGCTTTGAAATAGTGTAGATAAATGGGTGGGCTATGGAGCCAACATACATTATGTTGAAAGGCAAAATAGCTGTGTCTGAGTTGCAAATTAAGAGACAAAGTGGTGGTCCTATCCCACCTGGGAAGGACCTGGCCCTGGCCGTAGTTCTCAGGGGCTGCTGATGGATAAGGTGATCCCAGGGCACAAGCCAGCTCCTGCCCTTCTACTCACCTGGTCCTGCTCCTGCATTCCTAAACATGCCCAAAATCCCCAGACGCTACTGTGTGAACCCTGTGGCTGCTCCTGCTGCTGCTCCATGATTATGACAGTCTGTGTCTTCGTCCGTGTGAGAGAGACACCCTCAGGCTGGGCAGAGGTGGTGTTTGGACTACTTTCTGCAGCTCGGCAGGAGAGGGAGGAGGTGGCACAGAGCCAGTGTTGGTGTCTTTAGCCACTACTGTTAAGCAGCAGATGGTTACTGCCTGCCCCGTGTGGGGGCATGCACCCATGTGCGCGCGCACACACACACACACACACACACACACACTGTACCCTGTACCTCCATTTCTCTAGCTCTGTTTCCTGCCTTGCCCACAGAGGATATACAGGCTTGGGATGAGGATGTTGGGGAGAATCGGGAATGAACAGGCCACTCTACCTCTCCCCTTCAAAGGACAGGTGAGAGACAGGAGCCTCTGACAAGGGAGTACACTGTTTTCAGATAAGTTGTTATCCTGAGTTGTTTTCCTTATCTGCATCGTGAGGCAGTGCTATACTCTGCCTTCTTTCTTGATCAGTGCTAAGGAACAGGTGAATGAATAGAATACACAGTGTCAGTGTGAGATGCCATTTTGCTATTACTCTTGTACCTGGGCAGAATTGTCCAGAAAGAAGCTGGACTGGGAGGAATGGCACATGTGTTCATTGGACAACTTTTTTATTGGGTAGAATCCCTTGGTTCTGGGGAGCATGTCCCTGAAGAAGGAATTGGTTGTGGTACTCAGCCCCAGCCCTTGGGGTGGTTTGATCTGCCTTGTAAGAAATATGGAGTACAGCAGTGATATATGTGCACCATGTTTACAGCAGTACAGTTTGTAATAGCTAGATCTTGGAAACAACCTAAATGGCCATCAACCAAGGAATCATTAAAAGACATCTGGAAGGCTGGAGAGATAGATCCGTGGCACAAATGCCTGCCTGGCAAGTGCAAGGTCATGAGTTTGAACCCTAGTCCTAAAAAAAAAAGAAGAAGAAGAAGGGGGAGGAGGAGAAGAAAGAAAGAAAGAAAAGTAAAAGGCATGTGGTCTTTTTATATAATGGAGTATTACTCAGCCATAAAACAAAATAAACTGAGGGCTTTTATAGGTAAATGGATACAACTAGAGATCATATCCCTAAGTGAAATAAACCAGTTGTACGTGTGTGAGCATCACATTGCTCCCTAGTATAAGAAGCTGAGAGTGAATAAGATCCAAAAGGTATAGTAGATACTATGAAAGAGAAGGAAACTGCTCAAAAGGAAAGCTGGCATGAGAGGAAAGAGAAAAGTGAGGATTATATACACGCGTGCGCGCACACACACACACATGCTAGCTAAGAAAACGGTACTACTAATTTCTATTAGTTATTAAAAAACAGTGTTTATATTGTTTGATCAGCCTTGCATGCCTGTATCTGGTAATCTGAGCAACTACTTTGAGGATAACAATATGCAGTACAATAACCGTTGTTGAGTTCCTATTATTTTGTTTTGAAATTTGTTTCATTTTTGTTTTTAAAAATTATCTTTAAAATAAAATTTTAAAATTAAAATTAAAAAGAAGTGTGGCTTGTGGACCTGGCCTTGAGTCCAGACTCACCACAAGGAGCTGTGGAGCCTTTTGCACTTCCTGTCTCCCTCTGGGCTTCAGTTTAATCTTCTGCGCACAGTGGAGCAGAATCTCCAAGTTGCTTTCAGCTCTGAATAGCCTGGACTGGGCAGTGCAGCGTGGTCAGTCTTGGTGTGCTCCTGGGCGAATGTGCTGTGTGTGCCTTCCGGTGTTGGAGGTCGTACTGTCTGCATCTCCCCATGCTAGGTGTCTCCCGACCTTCTCCCTGAGCTGCTGTCCTGTGTGCCCCTTATTTCTCTCACTTGCCTAAGGTTCCAGCGCCACCTCCCAGATTGGAGCCAGGGACCTAACTCAAATTCTCCCATTCTTTTGATCTCTTGGCCCTTTCCTCCTCCATGGGGATATTTCTTTTGTTTCTTTTTTGATTTTCCTGGCTCTTTCATTGCTACTATATGCACTCTGCAGGCACACACAAGCCCCTCCCGGTGGTCTTCTCCCTGGTCCCACACCCTCTTATTTATGCTGTGAGGTGTCAGCATGGTATGGGTGCATGTCTTCTGTCCAGAGGTTTGTTGCTGCTCCTCCTCTCTCCCTCTCCTTCTGGCTCCAGCATCAGCAGCTGTGCCCAATTGGGCTACTGATGATTGTCTGTCTGTTAAATAGGCTGGGTGTGAGGGATTTGGTAGCTCCTTGTGCCCTGCAGGACTAGTTCTGGTGAGTAGGTTGCAGTCTAGGAGGCGGAGCTGGCCCAGGCCTAGCATGCTAATTTCTGAGGTGGCCTCTTTGGGGTTGGAGATTGACTAGGCATACTGGCTGCTTCCCTTTCCTAAGGTTTAAGGTCATTGCGCGACCATCATTTCTTTCTTCTGTGTTTCTCTTCTCCTGTCTTGGTTTCCTGGAGCAGTGAGGGCTCCCTAATGCAAGATTAGGGAGCTACCAAGGCCAGTACGGCAGACTCGTCATGTTTTCTTCCAAAAATTACTTGAATTTAGCATCTGCTCCCTTATACATACATGTGGCAAACACTGCTTGCCATGGGCTAGGTTAGACTTCTGGAAGAAGCACCATGTTTATCTTGTGCCTTTAGATACCTCCTGGTACATGGCCATGCACCTATGGTGACATGTCCCCACTGAGGAACAGAACATTAGACTCACTGGCAAGGGAAGGTGGACAGAGAGTGTCTCTTCTTATCCCTGCCCCTGCTACTGACAACAGTGCATGACTTGGGCCTCATTATGGACCTCCTTGGGGTAGATCCCAAGGAGACCAGGCCATCTGGGAGGTCTTTGCTGTAGAGTCCCCCCATTCAAGAGAGTCACGAGGCACCAAGGTCTGTCCCAGTTCAGTTGGCTCAGCTATGTCAGGTCTGTTCTCTAGCACATTCATTAATCTCAGTCACATTCTGTCACATTGTCCTCTCTACTTGGCACCAGTCACTCTCAGTATTTGTTGCTCATTCCTTATCTTCCACATGGCCAAAGGAAACACAGCTCCACCTGCTTGGAATCCCACCATGGTGGGCCCACCAGATGGGGGAAAGAGATGGAGCCTTCTTTGATGACGGGGAAACTGCCCAGAGAGGCTGGGTTAGACAGGGCACAGAGTTCATGGCCAAGCGGTCTGATAGAGGACTTACCTGCTGCTTTGCAATGTGGCCTCCTTTCCACCCTACTTCACTGGAGCACTCGGAACAGTTTACTCTGGGCAAAGAATGCTGGCCATGGCTGAGTAAGGGCCCAGTTGGGGAGCTGGGAGAAAGATAACAGGACTTTGGGTTCATGTGAGTCCTCATCTTTCTCTCCTGGGTCCTGGCTCTTCATTCATCTGTCAGGATAGAAGGCACTGAGGTTGTCTTGCCCTTTAGTGTTCCTTGAGTCCTGCCCCTGATGGATCAGAAGCTCCATTCAGTGTGTGGACAGTTCCTGCACTTTGAAGCTCAAGGAGGCTAGGGGCCTGTGAGAGCCAGTGGCTCGTGGCAGATCCACATCTAGCATCCGATATTCCAGCGGCTGTCAAGCCTTCCTCTAGGACTGGTGCAGTAGTTAGGTAGGCTGTGACTTAAGGCAAGACATACTGCCTCCTGTTCTTAGCCATAGCCTCCAGCACCTCATTCCCTTTGTTCCTGCTCTCGCCCCCACACGTCATTCCTGCTTCTGCCTCCCAGAAGTATCAATCCCGAGTCTTTGGATGATTATTACTGCATGTGAAAATCTAATCATAGCCCGTGTACTTACAGCAGCCACTCCAGGCCCGCACTCAGCTCCCCACAGCCACTTCATGTGACAGTGCCATATGTCTGTCTGGGGGTGGGGAGCATGGGAAGGAGGTGTGCACAGGCCTCTGATCCTTCCCTCCCTGTGTTCTCTGGAGGAGGGCCAAGCAAGGGGAGGAGGAGAGGGGCACAGCACATCACTGGCCTTGGCGTCGCACGCCCTGGAGCAGGTCAGCAAGTGGGCAAGCTGAAGGCAGATTCCCAGAGGCAGAGCCCCACTGGACAGGAAAGGGCTTGGGTCTCCCTGACTGCTGGCAATGCAGCTCCTCCCCCTCCCTGCTGCTTTTGTCTCCTTTTCCCTCTGGAGTCTCAGCCAGAGCTGGGGGAGGGAGGGAGGCAGTGGATCAATTAATTGTACTTAATCCATCAACCCAGATCCTTTTAAGTCCCAGAGCTTAGGTAATTTTCTCTCCTTGTTGAACTTTTATGACTTTTATTGTCTGTGCAGTACCATTAGTACATGTTCACGTGTACACTTAGACACTTTTAGAGGCACAGCTATAGGGGGAGCAGAGCTGAGAGCCCCATCAGGCACTGTCACCTGGCAGGATTCCTCAGCCCCGCAGACAGAACTCGGGAAGCCAGGAAGCTCAGACAACTCTGCCAGTTTCATGTATTCACCCGTTCTATTAGCTTATTTACATAGTACCTACTGTGTGTCTGCCACCTGTGACTCTGGGGAAACAACTGTGTTGAAAACCCAGTATGTGGACCAGATATTTCTGATGCAGGACAAAGGACAAGTGGTCAGATGTCGATAGCACTGGAGAGAGACAGGAGGGAAAGAGGCTTGGCTGGTCTAGAGTGTTGCTCCTCTGCACATTGCCCAGGCGGCAGCAGTAGGACTTTTCCATGCTGTGGGTTCTGGCAGGATGGACAGGAATTGGGACTGGAGCAACCCAGGCTGCCATCTCTCTGCCTTGTAAAGGTCACAGGCCCTTCTGCATGGAGCTCAGGTTCCCGTCCCAGCCTGGTTACCATTCCACTGGGTGATGGTAGTTGGTGATGGGAACAGCGGAGCACAGCAGAATGAAGCATGGCAAGGAGTGTGGATCCTCCCTCCTGGAATTTAACTCGGCAGGGGAGTCTCATTCACAGATGTTCCCAAGCAAAGCTGCCACCTGTGAGCTGGCTTCACTCCAGGGCTCTAAGGGACAAGGCAAACCCAAACCCCAGTAGCCACTGTTGGAGTGTGGTATGTGGCATCCCCGGAGGGCACGGGACAGGAAGGATTCCAGTGACCACATGCTGTGGGCCTCTTTCTGCAGTGAGCCATCACTCCCCATGCTCCTAGTCACCTCTCACTTCTCCGTCCCCCTGGACTGTATCTCACAGCTCCTTCACTACCATAGGGAGAAACTGTCTCAAAGTCTTTGCCTTTCCCTTTGGGCGTTTAGCAGGCATTTTCTGAGCACCCTCTGTTGCAGCTGGTGGCCACTGATGTTACTAGATGGCTGAGATTAGGGGGGAGGCAAGGCCAGGTTAGGTGGGAACAGGATGGCACCGCACGCCCCACACCCCTCTTCATCTAACATGCGTCTGGATTTGCGTGCTGTTTCTTTACAGTTGCAATGACATCCCACAGTTTGGCTGATGGGCGCTGTTTTAGAATTGTCTGGGCAGCCTAAAGAGTCCCTCTGTTCTGTAGCCTTTGCACAGCTATGTGGGAGGCTGGTGGCTATAAATGCAGGTTAGGTACGTAAGGTGGGAGAAAAGGCACTTCCCACAGGTGGCTGTTGTATCTACCAGAGTGGTCCCCCAGAGAGTGCTGCTTTTGGTCCTTGGTGTCTGGTACACTTAGATCTGGGGGCCAGACCTGAGGCCAATGCAGTGCCCTGTGCATGCAAGGTGACTGGAGGTCCTTGGTGGCTGCTAGCTGCTGGTAGGTACACAATGGAGGGGGAGAGCAGAGATGACCTCTGAGGATAAAATCCCAAGTGGTTCAGGAGAGAAGGAAGAGCAGTGTAGGACAGTGGGTTCGCACAGTGCTTCCCACTCTTGAGTGGGTGGCAGAATCACCTGGAAGCCTTGTGAAAGCAAAGGTCTCAGCTATCTTGATTTAGAGGGTCTGGGCACGGGTTGAGCTTTTGCATTTCCCACAGGTCCCTTGGGCCATTGCGGAGGCTGCCAGGGTTAGGTATGGGGAAGCATGCGCTCCTCGTGAGTAATGAGCAGCACCCGGCAAGTATTTCTGGCCAGAGGAGTGGCAGGCGAGGGTCTCAGATGTCAAGGAGGGGCACCTTCCAGGGAAGCAAGCCCCTTCCTCCTCCTGGCTTGGCCAGCAGCCTGTGAGATCTCTTCCCTCCTTCAGCATGGTAGCATATTTCCTTTTTCCCTGATCAGATGACCTGTGGCAAATGGCACTGCAGTGCAAATGGCAGTCTTAGTTGGGTCCCATCCTCATGGATTCTAAAGTACTGGTCCAGGAAGACCAAGAAGTGGTATGTTTTAAACTTTCTCCAGTGAGTCTGATAAACATCCAGATTGGGTTTTTTAGTGGTTATCTTTTATCTTTTATTTTTGAGATGGTGCCTCACTCTGTTGCTCAGTCTGGTCTCAGACTCATGGATTTAAGCAGTCCTCCTGCCTCAGCCTCCTGAGTAGGACCACAGCCTTATGCCTTGCAGGTTGGAGTTCATTTTCTTTCCACCCCCTCAGATTCTGGGCATTTCTTCTGAGTGGACAGAGTGGCCTACCATGAGTGATGGTGCATCCTCTCCTGTCTGCTTGTCCTGTCTATCTGGACCAGCCTTCCCTCTTCCCCGGTCCTTAAGGACCCACTGCTGTGCAGTCCTCATCTCATCTGCTATTGCAAATTCTAGATCACTGGGCTTATTGCATAGACCATGCTGTCCACACCTATGGGAGGACTTCAGCTAACAAGTGGTTCCTGCCATTTGTGTCTTTCAGTGACGCAGAGAGTAGAAAATTGTGCAAGAAGATGAAAGTTGACCTCAGCCCAAAGGACAAAAAGGTGGAGTTATTCCATTACCAGTGAGTACACGTAGGCATTTCTAATTTCCAAGTGCGTGCTGAGGGCTTTCACTGATATTCTCAGGAACAGCAGTTTTTAAGTTGGATTAATTGTATTGCAGAATGATTTTTTGTTTTTAATTCTTTCTTTAAGTTCTGAACTGTGTTCAATAGCCGAGTCCTATTAAGATGATTCAGAAACTGAAGGGATATATCTTCACAGCCATTCTGAAAGTTAACACCTTTTCTCCTTGTTTGACAGGGATGGTGCATTTCACACTGAATATAACCGTGCACTGACACTGAAGGTAAACACCCCATCCCACACCCACGGTTCTCAGCAGAGATAATCTGGATGGATGCCCAAAGTCTGGCCAGGTCTGTCTGAGAAGGAAGAGGAAGGGCAGAGGAACAACCCCTTTCTCTGTTAGGGAAAGTTTGTAACCTAACACCCAGGAGTGACCAGCCTTATGGATAAGTTGGTGAAGGGCTAGGGGCTGTCTGATGCAGCAGGTGATGTTGCAGGAGCCCCTTCTTAGGTTTAGGTCTCTTTCAAAGCCATCTTCTCATCTCTGTGCTGGTAGCCTCAGTGGCCACCCATAGGCCAAGTGGACAAATCTTGCCCAGGTAAACTTCATGGGATGTGGGCAGGTTGTCACTTTGGGGATGATGTGCTTGTCCCACATGAGATGTTGCTGTCACTGAGAAGCTAGTGAAAAAGCACAAGCGAAGGTGCATGAGGTCCAGTAAGCCACAGGTGCTCCCTCGTTAGCAAAGGAGAGTGGCCCAGCCTTCAGCCTCTCTGCTGCCAGTCAGCTCTCTTTCAACACTGGGGTTCTCTTCAAACGCATCCGCTACTTCTAGACGAGCACCAGGTGTAAAGTAAGGTTATATATTTCTTTTGGTCCCACCCTGGCCTGGGCTGAACTCTGTTTCTCTGATTCCTCTGCTTCATAGACTGGGATGCACCTATACTCTTTTTGGTTCTGAGGATTGAACTCTGAGATCTTGTGCTTGCCAAGCAGGCACTTACATCATTGAGCTATATCCCCGGCTGCACCCTGCATTCCTTGACCCTTCATCTTGTTTTCATTCTCTCACTGTGTCTCCTTCCATTCTTTCCTAACTGTTTATCCACCTATGTAGCTGTCAGTGCTCCTTTCCCTCTGTCTGCCTCTCTCCCTCAGCTCCCCTGGCCATTTCTTGTTTATCCATTAAGAACTCTTCTTTCTTAAGTTGCTAAAGCTTTCACCTTATACAGTTATTCAGCCCAGTTACTCACTGTCTTAATACCAACTTACTCACTTGGAGAATTCCTCCAACTTGAACTGTTTGACCCTTTGTATTCTGTGCCAGGACATGAGCTAATGGCCTCAGTGAAAACAGGGTCCTCAGTAACAAGAGCTAGCAGGGTGGGATCAGGAATTGCTTATGCACTGACAAAGAGGGGCTGGGTTTTGTTTTGTCGTTAGTCAGGACCTCTGAGTAGCTGAGCAGGGAATAGGAGCCACTCAAAACTAGGGAGGTAGAGTGGAGCTCCTGGCCCAAACTTGTAGCTGAATAGTGGGAGAGCCAGTGCCCTGACTTGTGTCTCACTCTATAGTCCAGCAGTTCTCAACCTGTGGGTCGTGACCCTGGTTGAATGACCAAAACACAGAGGTTGCCTAAAGCCATTTTGATTCATAACTGTAGCAAAATTACAGTTTTGAAGTAGCCACCAAAATTATTTTTTGGTTTGGGGTCACTGCAACATGAGTGACTGTATTGTGGGGTCATAGCATTAGAAAGGTTGAGAACCACTACTGTAGTCATTCTTGCTGCACCAGCCAGCTGGTTGGGCTTATTCACCTTCAGTTAGATGAGAATGAGCCTATCTGTAATGCAGAGGGTCATGAAAGTGGCTGTTCGAGTTTAACTATAAAGGAAGCCATTTCTCCCCTGTCTTGACCCCACTGTCTTTGTTTCCTAAGGCAGAGAAAGGGCTTTGTGGGGCAGGGATCAGGGGAGCTACTTTAACCTTAAGCTCAGTTCCTGCCAGGTATAGAGTCAAGAGCCCTCCCCCCACCCACCAGCAGTATCTCCCTGACCTATTGTGAGTTCAGGATCCCACTGGCAGTCTTCTAGACGGGACCTTCTCTGCAGAGCAGTGTGTGTGGGAACAGTAGTGCATGTGGGGGTTCCCATACTCTGGAGGTCTTTATATTGCCCATCATGTATTTCTAGAACACAGACCTGAGGGTGCTCAGTAGCACCCTTCTCTGCCAGGTATGCCAGTGCCATGCAGTGGTGGGTGGTGTTGACTCCAAGGAGGAGTTGTTTCTGTCTATTCCTGTGCTACCCCAGTGATGCACTGACACAGAACTCAGAACAGGCAAGTCTGCCCTTTTCTGGAGCAGAAGCAGCTTTGCTTCCCCTCCCTTCATAATTTCATTCGGCAAACAAGAAGGACTACTGAATGAATCTTATAAAGACATGGCTGTGTCCCATTTCTCTATACTAATTCTTTCCAAAGAAGGTTCCAAAAATGACAAGGCATAACTGCTGTGCTGTCTGGGTGGCCTGCAGATGGACTTAATGCTGAGTTTCACTAAAAGGGCACTTTTTTCCTTTCTCATCTCAGACCTTTATGCCTCTAGAAACACTCATGCACACACAGGGGCACACATGGACCCACGCAGCTGGAGCTTGGCCAAAGCCAATAAAAGTAACAGAAGGTTGCTTCATCCAACTGGGGACAGGGAAAGCTCCATGTGTTGACAGAGGCCAAGCCAGCAACTCCCTTCCAGGGCCAGAGGAATGGAGGTGTGACTGGTTCTCTTTGGGGATCATTTCTCAGAGAGACTGTCTGAGGGGACAGAGAACTCCACTTCTGTCCACACCAGTGGAGCCTGGGGGTGGATCAGGGAGGGGTGTGGAGACCCATGCCCTTCTTTCCTGCCTCCTGGCAGTCTCCCCTGAAGGGAGTGGAGATTTGAGTCAGAGTTCTACATAACAGAAGCCAGCCAAACCAAGCCACACCAGACCTCAACCGTTCCCAGTCAGGGCCCTGCTGACTCCCAGCAGAAGATAATCAGTATCAAATCACACCAAACCCAGTTTCTGTCATGAAATACCATAAAGCTGTGATTATCTGCTTATAGGATTGGCAGTTTTAGTGGCTCAGGGACACAAAAATACTCATTTTAAGAACGGAGACCTTTGATCAGTTGACCAGAAAGGCTTCTGGGTGGTGATAAGATTAATAGAAGTACTAGTGTGTCTGGTTTGAATAAGCCAACTTCATGGTCTCAGGCTTACCCTTTCTGACTGTGAGGACAGCTGATCCCCAAAAAGAACACCTGGTGGAAGTCATGGGGGGGGGTGCATTTCTGGTCACATGACAGTGGTATTATGGACAGTAGAAATCACTCCCCACCAAGCATATGCCACATTTCAGTCAGGTGCTGCCGCTTGACATACCTGGGTGCCAAGGCAGGAGAAGGACAGGTTCTTAGGTTCTTGACTCCCCACTTCTTGCTTGGCCTGACAAAAATGCATGTTCTTTTTTCTCTTTTTCTTCTCAGTCCATAATAGCCTTTCTGAAGGATCCAAAAGGGCCCCCGCTCTGGGAAGAAGATCCTGGAGCCAAAGACGTTGTCCATATTGACAGTGAAAAGGTAATTTTTGGGCTGGGGGAGACAGCTGAGGGGCACAATTGTCTGCCTGGCAAGTGCATGGTCCTGAGCTCGATCCCGGGTTTCACAAACAAAAAGAAAACATCATTTCTTCCCTATCAGTTCGGGTGAGAGCTGGAACCTTCTCTGGTGTCCCAACCTTCCAAAGAGAAGAGCACAAGGATTCCAGGATCACTTGTGCTTTCCACCAGGTAGATCAGGCCAGGACTCTAATATTTGATTCCCCTTCCCAGCTCCATGACAAAACCAATGTGTGATCTGAGGTGGCTGCTTGGGAACCTCTCCACCCCCACTGCTTTCTTTAATGTGCATAAAATGTTTAGGTTTTCCTTGTAAGAGTGCAAGTTTAAATGTCCTCTCCTCGCTGTCTAATCTAGATGTTGATAGGATTTTTCAGTTTTTAAATCATTGTGTATCTCATACATATTATTTATCCATTGAAGGCTTACTTTTCAGAATGGCCAGGTGTGGGAGGACAGGTAAAAGGGTGATTCAAGCCATGATGCACCTGTCCCTCCTTGCACCATTTGCTCTGGCCTGTGTGTGTCCCTCTGTCCTACCTGGGCAGAATCTTATCCTTCTTGCTTACTTGTGTCTTCACATAGGCATGGGCAAGGTCCCCTTGTACATTGAGAATGGCCTATGAGGCAAACAGTGATTTTCTTTTTTTAATAGAGGGCAAGAGAATGCTTTCACCTCACTGAAATGAAATGTAACTTTTATCTTCTGTGCTGCTTCTTCCCTTTTATTAAAGATATGGGCTCTGCTTCCCACCCAGTGCTGAGGCTAGAACAGAGGGCTATCCCTCTGTTCTTGCTGGACACTGTGCCACTGAGCTGCATCCCTAGCCTTGACTCTGCTTTCAGTTCTTTATAGATCACAAGGAAATGATGCCTTTTTAACTTGGCAGAGGAGCGATTGGTGTGATCACTGTGGTTAGCCCAGAGGGGTTGGTCTTTGATAGTTCAATTTCAGGCTCTGGGCATCTACCTCTCTAGGATAGTTAGTGCCAGTATTGTCAGCTAGAAGGTAAAGTTGCCTAAAAGTGGTGGGGAGCAAGTTGAGAGTGACAAGTGTCAGGAGAGGATGGGTGGGCACCCAAAGCTATGTATGAGGCATGAAGAACCCACACTGCTTATTGCTCCTGTCCTGAGAAATGTTTTTAGCCTCTCTGTAAAGTAATTGCCTGGCACCTCCCCACTGCAAATGTGTCCCAAACTTGCTAAGATTGTTCTCCCGCAGCTGGAGGAGTATTAAGCAGAGTTTTCTTTACTACTGTCCTCTTGTTATGCTTTATGCTGTCTTCCTCATGTAGAAATACAAAGTTGGGCTGGGGAGATCGCTCAGTAGAGTAAACATTTGCCTGGTAAGCACCAGGTCCTGAGTTCAATCCCAGGTACCACAAAAAAAAGAAAGAAAGAAAGAAAGAAAGAAAGAAAGAAAGAAAGAAAGAAAGAAAGAAAGAAAGAAAGAAAGAGAAAGAAAAGGAGAGAAATACAAAGTAAAAGTTACTTCTCTGCCACCCTATCAAATTACTGAAAGCTCCAAATTCAAGTTTCAATTATTAATTAATTTTTAGGGTTACTTAATGAGGGTAATTAAGCATATAACAGGCATTACTACTGAAAACCAATGAAACAAAATGGCTACAGGTCCACTAATACCTTTCCTTCCCAGATCTTTCACTGGGTTTTATCTCTCGATAAAGAGATGGAGAAATAATGAGAAATCAACCTAAAGGAGGAAATGGTTACTTTGGCTCTTTATTCCAGAGGTTTCCACCTGCATCTACTGGGCCCTGTTGCTTTTGCACTTGAGATGAGGCAAAATTGTCATGGCAGGGAGCAAGCCTGCCCTGGCTGTTCCCAGCAACCAGGAAATAGAGCGGGCCAGAGGGGAAGGAACTGGAGACCAGATGCAGCCCCTGCCTGTGGGCGTTCTCCTGTAGTCGGTGCCCTGCAGCAGGCTCCACTCCTGTTTCACTCAGCTAGAGATGTAGCTCAGCAGCAGAGCTCTTGCCTGCGTGCACCAGGCCTTGGCTCTACCCTCACAATCAGTTACTTCTCCAAAGCCCATCAGCTGACAGCCACGCCTTCATGCAGTGAGCCTTTTGAGGGAACATTTTAGGTAATAGCTGTAACAGGGTCAAATGTCTATGAAAGTTGTCAAAATCAATGCTAAGCCCTCAACAATAAAATAAAATAACTGAGACTATGAAGGAAGGATCTCATGTGTGTGTTCCAGATAATAAGAGCTACCACAGGGATGCCATCAAATTATACCTCCACACAAGGACTGTTCAACTTTAGACTAACAGCACCCTGGGTATTGTTCCTGGCACCTTTGTTGTACAGGGATTATTATTACTGTCTTAGTCACTTTGAATGAAACACAACCCCAAATACCAAAAAAAAGGTACAGGTGAGGAGATTTATTTTGGCTCACTTTGTAGAGGGTTTAGTCCATAATCAGCTGCTCCAAGGCAGGGTGGCATGGCAGAGGGACAACATTTTATGGCGTGGCAGCCCAAAGCAGATTAAGATCAAAGGAGGAGGAAAAGCCTTAGAGCCTTCTGGACTACACTGCCCATGGCATCTTGGCCAGGCTTCACCTCCAGCGTGACAGTCAGCTATGGAGTCGTCAGTGGACGGATCCACCGCCGAGTATCATTAACCCACAGTCCAGTCACTTCCTCAAAGCCCCATGTATGGGTATATGTAGCATTGGGTGGACATCTAGACAGAAAATGTAATACTTATGTAATCCTTCTCATTTTACCTTTAAAAGTTTTCCTTTCCCCTGTCCTCTTTGAACACACCCCAGTTTTTGTGGTTTGCATATTCAGCATTACAATGTGCCCTGCTTTAAAAATGAGTGCTAAAACCTCTAGTTATGTAAATTAGAGTGAACTTTTTCAGGATTTATTACAGAATGTTTTAGATAACCCATGAAAAAAATTATAATTTCTAACTAACTGAAAAAACATAAGGGATACACATTCCCTGTTGGAAATTCAGAGCATCTAGCTTATTCATAAAAGAAAAAAAAAAAGAATCATCCTGTCCTCTTCATTGAGAGGTTCCTACTAATACTTTGTGGTCTTCCAGGCCTTTAATGCATACATGAATATTTTTACTCACAAAAATATCACTACATTTATATACTGGCTTGGGGCCTCCATCCCCTGCTTGCCAGGCAGGTGCTTGTGCAGCTGAGCTGTATCCCTGGCCCCCTCTTCAGCATGTTTAATGCTGCAGTAGTATTCTGTTGTGTGGAATGGGCCATCATTGATTTATCTAACGCCGCATTGCTACCAGATAGCTGCATTTTAACATTTTCTCTTACTTTCCTTCGTATTCAAAAGACAAAGGCTCTCTTTCTTTTCCTGTGGAAGCTTTACTGCAGTCTAGGAAAGGCTTGCTTTTGCTCTTCCATCACTGGCTCTCGGTGGAGGAACAGTCTCTGCTCTGCTTACCCTTAAGTCTTCACATTCCTGTTACCACAGCCATTTGTCTTTTTCCATTTCCCATATTTATTTAAGCAACTATTCTGTACTGCCTAACATTGTGCCAGCCTCTGGTCTAAAGGTTTTAAAAACACAAGCAATCTTTCTGGCTTGCGACCTCCTGGAGGGTGGACGGCCCCCGTCCTGTGCCCTTTGGGTGTAGCACAGCTAGGGATGAGAAGGTGGTGTTAGGGCTGAGCCTGTGGACTGAGCCCAATACCACAGCAGGCGGATTCCTCAGCTGGCCACACTGGCAGACATGGACAGCTCCCTCCCCACAGCAAAACCCCTTCTGAATTCCTTGAAGCAACTGTCTTTTCAACAGCCTTACAGAACAAAAATAGCTCCTTGCCATCTTTTAAATTTTTCAGCTGGAGCTAAAAGTAAAGCTAGTGGCATGGCCCTGGGTACTTAATCACGTCAGGTGACCTAGGAACACCGTTGTCCTCCTCCCCCTTTCCTGGGGTCCTCAGCTTTCCCTTCTTTGATATTTGAGGGTTGCTAGAATAAATCAGCTCTAAGGTTCTTCCAGCTCTTGGTGTCCTGTGTCCAGGGAGTTTCTGAGGTGCTCACTCCATGGCTCCTCGACACAGGGCACAGGGGCAGAGAGAGGGCATGTGCCAGTACTGCTGTATGTGACTTGCTGCTGTCTCTCTTTTGTGCCTCAGGACTTCAGACGGCTCCTAAAGAAGGAAGAGAAGCCCCTCCTCATGATGTTTTACGCCCCCTGTGAGTGAACGTTCTTTAGCCAACATCCATTGTTCAGTCTCCACAGGAAGTGGGTGACCAAGGTTGCGAGAGGATGAATGGGAACCAGTCCTGGCTCGTTCTCCTCGCTCTTTCTTTGCCTCTTGGTCCTCTTCTTCTTGGTCCTCCCATCTGCCTCCTCCTCCTGCTTTCCTCAGCTCTCTCCAGCCTTCTGCTGCCTTCACTCTGAGCACCAAGAAACAGTATAGGACTCCTGCCCAGATAGCTTCACTTTCCCACACCCTCACTTCCTGTGGGTCCATAGACCTGCATGTCCCCACCTGCCCCGGAACCATACCTGTGTCTTGTTTGTACCTCGGCCATGCTGCTTCCCCTCCGCCTCTCCTGGAGCACCCTGAACCTCAAAACACAGGCCCAGCCTTCCTTTGAGGCAATCTCTCCAGTGGTAGCTCCTGGGACAGGGTCAGAAAGAGTCGGGGCCCTGAGATTTGGGCTTCATCGTTGTGTGAGGCCACAGGTTGGGGAGAATGGTGGAAGGGCTTTCTAGGTGGCAGCCAGAAGACCTGGCTTCTGGTTCCAGTTGCAGACCCTGGAACTAGGTGAGCTTAGCTAGAACTCAGTCTGCTAGGATTCCATCCCCACATTGTAAGAGAATTATCTCAGAACAGTGGCTTCCAAAGGTTTTTTTCAAACTTTAAAAAAAAAATTTCACAGAATTAAAAACATTTTATATTGCAGCCTAGTGTAATTATATAAATGTGAATAAGCTGAAACAAAGCCATAGTCACTGTTTGGCATTTACTCTGCCAGATGTTGAGCACACTGTTTTTGTTTCTGCTCTGCCTTATTGAAGAATAAGGCCTATGGCTTCATAAGCTGTAAAGAAGGGTCAACAAATTGTGGCCCACGGCTGGCCACTGTGTTTTGTAAATTAAGTTTTATTGGAGCCCTGCCATGCTCATACAGGGTCACGTTGTCTTGGTTGTTTTTGAGCTGTGACAGCAGATCAGCTGTGAGAGATACGGTCTCAGGTATTTAAGCACACCGCAGGCTCTTGGGTCCCAACCCAGAAAGGGAGCAGCTGGCAAGGCCCTTGGAGCTGGGGCTCTGGGACCTGCACATGCCCCTGGGGAAGCCTAAGGCTGGATGGGAAGTGCGCCGCCATGGATAGTGGGAGGTCACTGTGCCCAGGTGGATGCCACAGGCTGTGTGTGGCACCAGGCTCCTGTTCATTTGAAAGCTTTTCTCAGTTCCCTCTGCCTAAGAAATGCTTTAGCAGAGGGCCCTTCCTCTTCATACCAGACATGGCAATGAGGCCCCTGGCTCCTATTTCTGAGGGGCTGTGGGGCTTCTGCATGCCTAGTGGCTGCAGCCTGATTGCTGTGACCATGGGTTGGCTCCCAGCAGTCCCTAAAGGTCCTTACTGTGGCAGAGGCACTGTGCCCTGTTGCCTACAGCTCTCCCTCTGCCTGTCATGGTCTGCACTCTCACACTGACTTATTTTCCTTATCGCTGTGTTAGATCGTTTCACCTTTTTTCCTTTCTGCTGGGGGCTTATGAATCCCCCAGCCATGGCTCCTGGAGTGGGGCCTCCTGTGGTTTCTCTAAAACCCTCGGGGGCAACCTGCTTGGAAAAGTGGCACTGTGACATGGGTTGTGTCATAGGCAGGGTATGTCACAAGGCAGAGTGGTAGTGGCACAGCCATGCAGGTTTCCAAGTAATGACTTTAATTATTTTAAAAGAGCAGTTCACCAGCAGTTTACACCTGATGTTTGTCTGTGTCCCGCCACCCTCCAGGCTGCCTGGTGGCACAAGCCTGTGCTATTCATTGCTGCAGAGATGCAAGCATAGTGATTACCTTTATATAATAGGAAGCTGGGCCTGGGGAAGTTCAGAGCCTAGTGGGTGTCACCGAGAACATTAGTGGTGGGCGAGGGAAAAGAACACCATGTTGCTAAGTTAAGCTTTCAGTGGGGAATCACATTGGATGGCCTCCAAGATCCCAGGGACCAGGGACTCCTTTTGTTATATGTGTGTTTGTAATGAAACACATTCATGCTGTTATTATACTAGTCCAGCCTTTCAGCCTTTGCGACTTCATAATTCAACTCTCTCCTGGGATGCAAAGCAATTCCCTACCTGGGAAGTTTGCTGGGATTCTAATTCTCTGATTCCATGTGGGGCGAATGAACCCAGAGGCAGTGGGAGTCTTTTGTGGTGACAAGAAATCTGGTGTGGTGACAAGGAATAAGCCCACTTGCTTATTTAGTAAATGTTTGTTCGCTGAATTAATGAGAAAATGAAAAGAATGAGTGCTCTGACTCGTGGGCTTTGAGAGTGATAATTAGTCTTACCTCTTCCCCTGCCTCCCAGGTGAATCTGCTGAAGATAAACTGAGATAAAAATCACAATGCCAGCTCTATTTTGGGGAAAGTTAAACTGGAAACTGGCGTGGCCCCCAGTTTTCTATTGGTCCTTATCACTTCTTCGCCCAGAACTTCTTGCCTCCACCCCTGGGTACAGCTGGCTGGCTTGTCATCTGTTGGGGAGAGAGGAGGACGATGTTGCTGCAGGGTGCAGATGGGAAGAATAGGAAGTGAGACCACACAGGAGAGGACAAGTGATCAGCTAAGGTCCTAGTGTTTGCTTCAACCCTGAGTGTCACACTGAAGTCGCTGACTAAACAGGAAGTGTGACATGTGCACCCTCAGTACTCCTAGGAAGTGGAGTGGCCTCCTGTACCCTTTTTCGAGTTCCTCACCCCAGAATTGGGGAGGCTGACTCAAAGGTCCTGTGTCTCCCGGGCAGAGTGTGACACCTGCTAAGGGCCAGACCTGTCTAATACCAGCAGGACAGGCACAGTTGTCTCCATTTCATAGACAGGCATACTGCAGCTCAGACAGTCCAGGTTACTTGTCACAGTCCACAACCAGCAAGGGTCAAGGGGAGACGAGAGCAACGTCTCATCCTCAGGGCTGTGTCAGGCTCCGCTTCCCTACCACAGGCATCCACCTGAGTGTGGTCATTGTTATTGTCTATGTTTCCATTGTCCTTTGTGCACAGCAGTGACCCCACAGGCATCATACTCCTTCCATTGCACCACTAGTGCTGTCCCTGCCTTGGCAGCAGGATCCCTAAGTGGGTGCTGTGGCTCCCACTGCCCCGCCTTGACAGCAGCTCCTGCCTTTTCGCTTCTCCCCAAACAGAAGCCTAAGGATAGAAACTGGAGCCCAGGCTCTAGTATGTGCATGTGTGCATGTGCACGTGTGTGCATGTGTGTGTGTGTGTGTACACACACATATTCATGCACATGCATGTATGTACACCTGAGTGTGAAGCAGGAATGTTGGGAGGGGCTGTGGGGCATGGTTTATCAAAATCTTCTGCTTCAGCATCTTGTCCATTACCTTAGTGCTGGGGACCATGTCCTGGTGGCCCAGGAGGACTCTCTACCTCCTCCCACTTTTCAGTGTTGCCCTGCTTTCCCAATTCAGATCAGACCCAGCCTGACACATCTCAGGCAGCTTTGGTTTCTGTGGCTTTCGGTGTCATCTCAAAACCTGTTTTGCAGCTCGGCAGCTGTCAAAAAGGGTGACAGCCTGGCATGTCACAATCCTTGGCAGCTGAGGACACTGTTCCTCATGTCCACTAGGCTCTACAGAAACACATCCTGCTGTAGTTGGATTTTAATTATGGGATGCTTTGAAAGCGAGGTCCCTATGAATGTCTGGGGCCTGGCCAGCCTGGCCCTATGCTCTCTAGGGCTGGCAGGGGAGGAGTGTGGTCAAGTGGATACCGCAGCAAGAACTGAGCCAAAGCCACAAGAGGATGCTCTGCAGTCAGGGCTGGCAGGAGCCTGGGGCAGTCCAGTGCACCTCCCCTGCCAGAGGAAGCTGGGTCCCACAGAGGAGGCTGTTGGCAAGGCTCTGAAAGGCTAGTGGCTATGTCCCGAACCCAGCTCTGTGCTCTTCCCACTGGCCAGAGCCAGCAACATTTACGCCTGACCTCTACTCATTGCTTAACTGTCCTTGTTAATACAAGAGAAAAGAGGCATGAATACTTCGCATTGATGTTTGTGGTCACCAGCCTTGCTTCCTAGTGGGATTTGACTCGGTTCCAGCGTAGTCCCTGACTGTGGAGTGTAGAGCGGCCATTAGTTGTACACACAGGACGCTGCTTTCTGATGCTGTCCTGGCCCCTGCATTCCTGTGATGCTCAGCAGCAGCACTGAGTTATTCTGGGCTCCACTCTTGCTGTTTGTGTCATCTTTGCTTATTCAGTCTAACATTTAGAGAGGTACTGCTGGGCTCTGCCCTGTTTTATGTCATTAAGACCATGAGCTCTTTGAGGGCTAGGGCCTTTGCCTCCTGCTCCTTTCATGTTTCTAGGGTCTGGGACCATCCTGAGGAGGACATCCAGGGTGGGAGGGAGGGGCAGGGCTCCAGGGTGCTGCGGTCTCTGTAACTGTGTTTGGTTTTCTCCTTTCTGTGACAGGGTGTGGTATGTGCAAGAGGATAATGCCACATTTCCAGAAGGCAGCGACCCAGTTGCGAGGCCACTTCGTAAGTGAGGCACCGCAGCCCAGTGGGGCTGGTGGTAGCTCCTGGACTCCACGCAGAGGGCCCTAAGCATGGGGTAGGGTGGGCAGGCTTTACAGTGGTGACAAGACCATCCCTGCTACCTGGTGACTTTGGAGACAAAGTTTTTTGTGTGACTCGCAGACCAGATTGCTGTGAAGTCAAGAACTAATGCTACAGACTTTTCTGAGACAAGGAGAGCCTGGTACCTGCTGAGGCCAGTGATTAAATAGTCAGAAAACTAACAAGCCATACTCACGGTGTTGCCCAAAGGGAAGGGTGAAGGCCAGAGCAAAAGGTGTCTGCAGTTACTGGGGTGGGACTCCGAAGTAGGCTGAAGCAGTCACCAAGGAGCCCAGTGGCAAAGAGAAGGGTCAGTGACCAGGACAGTGAGCCAGGAGCACTGAATGAGCTCCAGGAGGCCACACCCCATCCGGTCTCCCCCAGTGTGTGTGCCTGTAGTCTAGGAAAGATGGTGGAAAGCAGAGCAGAGAGAAGCAAGGCCAGCCAGGAGGCAGGATAGCAAGTTGCAGGCAGCCCCTAAGGGAGCAAGGGAGATGCATTGTGGACAGCAGGAGGAGGACGAGGAGCTGACAGGGAAGCGGGCCTTCTGAGAGTCAGCACAGCCAGGATGGTGCTGAGAGGGGTGGCCAGGGTCCTTTGGGAGAGAGAAGGGAGACAGGAGAGGCAATTAGGCCTCGCCTAAGGAACCGGATCCTCCCGAATGCTTCCCACCATCCTGTGTTGCCCCCACCCTGCAGGGGTGTTACTTGACCATTGTTTTGTTATGGCAAGAAGTGTACTGCAACTCAGTAGTGTCAAACATGTTTATATTGTTGTAAAACAGATCTCCGGAACTTTTCAACTTGCAAAACCAAGATTCTAAACCCACTAAACAAGAATTCTCTTTCACTTCCCATGCCTAGCCTTAATAAATACCTTACTACCACTGTTTCTATAAGACCGTTTAAGATCCCTAATGTGAATAGAATCATATAATATCTGGCCTTTTATGGCTAGCTTATTTTGCTTAACATAATATCCTCCATGTTAAATCATCTTGTAGCATGCAACACAATGTCCCTCTTTTCCAAAGTTCAATAATATTCCACTGAATACAGTAGACATACCACATTTTTTTGTGACTTGCGGTTGCTTCTAGGTCTTGGCTGTTGTCAATAATGCTATGAACAAGTCTGTGCAAATGGGTCTTTGAGATCCTGTTTTGAATTCTTTTGGATGTGTGTTTATCAATTACAGCACTCACCTTGAATAGCAGAAGTGTTTTGTTTTTATTATGTTTTGGCGAATCCTCTTGGGAATGTGGAACTATCCATGCCATTTGTGAGAGGTTATTGGATGAGCTGTTGGTGGGGCCAGCCCAAGTCCCATTCAGGGATAGCCAGGCTTGAAGCTGTGTCGCGATCTTTACGGATCACATTAAGTGATCAACTCAGAGTCAGCCTAGGAGGTGCGAGCGGCAGCACCTGCACATGCAGATGACCTCACTCACCAGCTGCAGGTTGGCTCAAGAAGCACTGAGGCCTTCTTTCCTGACCTCATTCTGGGGTGACATTAAGGCCCTGCTTGGTTCTCACTGACCTGGAGACTGGTGGCCTTGGGCGTACACTCATCAGTCTGGGGAAGTTCCGCTGCACATTTTGGGGGCCTCAATAGACTCCATATTTTAAGATTATGTAGCCTAGAGAAAAGACTGAAGTACCCACCCTGCTCTTCCTGCCCATACCCATGTGTATGCTTAGTAAAACTGCTCATCTCTGCTTGTGTACTCTGTGGGGCTGCTGAGTAAACAGCTCTGGCCCCAAGTCAGACGTCAGACCGCAGACTGTCCTGGCCAGCTGTGCCAGCACTGGAGGACTGGATGCCCTGCACGTGCACCTTGCAGACTACTGCCTGCCCATGCTGCCTGTGCAGGCTGGCCCAGTCCTTCCGCCCCTCCAGGCTGCCTCCCATGTTGCCACAGAGCTTGACTCTGCTGCACAGCACAGTCCATGCATATTTGCTTCTGATCCTCACCATGTTTTTGCACCATTTGATGCTGATCATGCTATATGAAGTTCGAGGGCACAGGAGCTGTATCCAAGACATGGCAGTTTCTTCAGAACAGAGCACAAAGCCAGGCTCAGTAGTTCCCAGTGCCTGGCATGTGTTGTATCACTCCTAGATGTGTTTTATTTTAAGCTTCTTGTTTATGTGACATTTCCCCCTTTTAGTGGATTCTAGAGCATTAGTTTAAAGGACAGAGAGCCTGTGAGAAGAGCATGTACAGCCCAGGATCTTTCCTTTGACTTGGGGCTCACACTAGGCTTTCACAAGCCTAGTCTTGTAAAGCACCCACTTCTACCCAAGCCCTGGTCCAGAGGTGTAGAAGATGCCCATTCCTGTCCCTTGACAGTGTTACATGACTCAGACAGCCTACCTATGAATCTATGCAAGCCTGGTGGTAACGGGGCTAGTTACCTCCCGGGAGGCATCTGTGTTGTACAAACTCATGTTTCCTTGACTGCGTGTTTTGTTATTTGGGGTTTTTAATTTCCTGCTTGGTTTTCAAGTGTGAAGGGCCCCAGCCACCACAGGTACCACCTGTGGAAGGTTCCAAAGGCCTGTGCTCATGGTACACAGCAGCTGTCCACATACCAGAGCCAAGACTAAAGGGGGGCCGGGCGACCAGAGGTGTTGATTGCTTTCCGTCTGTACACACAGAACATGGAAGGGGAGGGGCTGATACTCCCTAAGAATTCAAAACTCATGCCTTCTTGCTGCCGACATCCAGCCAGCTGACAGCCTCCTGTCTCCTCTCTCTCAGCATCTCTGAGTCCTGTTTGGCAGGCTGGTGGTGGTCAGAACTCTTTCTTCTCTACAGATTCTTGGGAAGTTTCCAACCTGCTAGTGTCACTGAGAAGGAAGCCAGGCCAGGTTGGGATGAGTGGCCTTTGCCATTTTCCAAACTCTGATCTGCCCTGTTTTGGCTGTCATTGAGGTCTGGTGAGTCATTGGCATCTGCCCTCCCTCCTGCTTGCTAATTGATATCCTTGGCAGCAGCCAAGCTGCCCCCTGTGTCAGCAGCTGGCAGGGCAAGCCCCATCCCCATCTTCCTGCTCTTCCCAACCTTGCCAGTTAGCCATGTCCACATCGTGCCTTTAATCTTGGCCTGGTCACTTGTTAGCCTGGGCTATGACACGCCCGCCTGGATATAAACGCAAGCGGAGCTGTTGTGGTGACAGATTTGTACAGATCAGGCTCTGGGGCTGGCTCCTGCCAACTGACTCGGGGATCATAGTCTCAGAGCCTTCCTTGCCCCCACCAGGAGATGATTCTGGCAGTGCCAACCCTACTGTCCTCCACTCACTGATGGGGCATCTCCCCAGGCTCTGATTTCTGTCTCTTCAGTACCTGGAGGATGGACTGGTACTATTCTCCTTGTCTTGTTACATTCTGTCCCTCAGTCTGCATCCATTATCTGTATATACAGCTTCAGCAAGAAGTATTGCTATAATCCTTCTCCATGGTGCCAGTACCACGTGTCCAACAGCTTGCCTGACAGCTGTGGACTTTCCCCCTCAGTTCCAGATGTGGAATGTCTGAAGTGATACTCAGCATCTTTCCATTTCACAGACAACCAACTTTTCTTCAGGACCCTTTCTGAATCATCCAGGCTGCCAGAGGAGAGGAAATTATAGCTCAGCACAAAGACCCTGGGTTTAGTCCCTCATACTGCTAAGAAAAACTCAAAAACAAACCACTGTCTCAGTCCTTCATTTTGCACCTACCCACCATTGTGGGTCAGGCTGCTTAGCCACAGTAGGTGGTTGACAAAGGCTAATGAATTGTCTGTATGACCTACAACCTTTTCCTCTCAACCCATCTTTCATGTTCTTGGGTTATGTATCTGAGGATTCAACCAGCTGTGGATCAGAGATATTTGGGGAAAAACTGTGTTTCTACTGAACATGTGCAGACTTTTTTCTTGTCCTTATTCTCTAAACAATACAGTATCAAGCATTATTTATATAGCATTCAATTATGCAGTAATGTAATGTAAAAATTATATGGTAGAATACACATGGGCTTTATGCAAATACTGTTCTATTTTATATAAGAGAATATCTGAGGATTCTGGTATGGATGAAGGTCCTTGAACCAGTACTGAGGGATGACTGTACTTTCCAACAACGCAGCTGAGCTGTGGTTGCTGCCTCCCGACTGTGGGAGCTCTTCATTACCTCCTGTGCAGATTACCAAGATTACAGGCAGTGAAAGCCTTTTCCTAAGTGACCAGGCTAACTCACTGGGCCTTCTTTTTATCCCTTTCTGTGTAGCCTATAGTCAAGGTAGATAGAAATGTGCTCCACTCCTTGGGCCACCTCTTGCTTTGTCTTGCTGCTGACATTTCCCCTTCTGGGATGTCTAGAAACCTGGTCCCCTTCTTAAACAGGGCCTGTGTACAGCTTTTACGATTGTTCCTGATCCATCTAACGTATGTGCATGTGCATGCATGCACACTCATGCGCATGCACACACACACACACACACACACACACACACACGCATACTCATTAAGAACCCATGGCCTTATCTCTGCCTTAGACTGAGACCAGGTGTTTTGCCTCATTTGCTTTTAAACACTCCAGTCCCCCAAAAGTGTTTGTAGGAATGCATTCAAAAACTATCTCGTTAACTAATCCATGCCCCCACAATGCCACAGAGGCACAGCAGAAAGATTCCCCAAGCAAAGGTGATTTGGAAAGTCTTCCCAAGGAAGTGAAGTTTGATTTTCTTGGCTTAAAGCATGAATGAGCCTTTGGTGCTTGCCAAATGGTAAGGAACAGGAATCCTCAGCAAGGGGACAAAAGGCACTAGTGGGGACTAGGCAAGCACAGTGCATGTTCTGAATTCATGGACAGAATTAGCCTCTAAGTAGGTTAATAAAAACGTCTAATTAATGCTGAGTGCTCTAGCTATTTGTATTATCTCATTTAATCTTCACCATAAGCACATGAGGTAGCTGCAGATAAGGAAACTGAAGTACAGAGAGGCAAGAAAATGAGTCTGCCAGGTGAGGTGTTAGGCCTCTTGCTGGGTGCCCTGAGCTTGGGCCCCTGGTCACTGCAGGATGGCGCTGCCACTGCCCTCCTCGAGGTGCCTGAGAAGACAGGCGGTCCCACTTGCTTCCTGTGCAGCATTCTCACACTGTCTCCTTCCCCAGAGAATTAAAAAACTAGGCCTTAACAGGTGTACACTTATGAGTTTTGCTAGGAAAATGATTCAAAGATGAGATAGCGACCATATGGGCTGAGCATGGAGCTGGATTTTAACCGGTGTTCCACGGATTTGGAAGGTTTCATGCAGTGACGTAATGAAAGACGAGGATGTACAATTAATCTTGTGGTGAATGTGCACTGACGCTAGGGAGATCAATTAGACCGAAAAAGAGAACTTTTAAACAGACAAATTTTACTGGAACAGGCTGACTCAATCTGGGAAATGAGCAGAGTGGCTTCTAGAGGACTCCAGGGCTTCTAATGAGTGCTCTCTCAGGCTTATTCTACTTGTGTCCTTTGCGGCACCCAACAATGGGCGGAGGGAGGTGATTTAGCAAGCCTTAGTACTTGCCTGGTGTGTGCCATGGATTGTGCTGGGTACTTAAAAAGACAAGTTGGGGTGTCTCTGGGGATGGAAAGGCCAGAGGCACCCCCAGGTCCCATAACTAGGAAGATCTTGCCGGAAGTGATGACCTTGGCAGTCACACTGAGCACCACTTACCCGCTAAAACCTTTGACTTAGATCACCTCATCCTTCTCCTGAGAACCTGTGACAGCCACATCCCCACATTTTCCACACAAGGAGCCTCAGTGAGTGTGTGACATCCCTCTGTTCCTGGAACTCTAGTAGAGACCGTCCTCTTGATCAAATTCTCTGTTCTTCCCAACCATCATTTCTTGCTTTGTTCCCTTCTGAATGGGAAAAGGTGACATTTCACCTCCTGGGCTGTTGCCCTCTGTTCTTGTCACTGCAGTTGGCTCTTTGGAACTTGGTTTCCCGCAAAGCTCATAGCCACTGTTCAGTGGAGCTGCCTGTCTGGATCTGGCCATTCTAGCAATGTCCTTTTGTGAGAAGAGACTGAGAGCTGATGCCTGATCCAGCCCTTTTTTTGTTTTGTTTTGTTTTGTTTTTTTGTTTTGAGACAAAGCTCACAGGGTTTCCCAGGCTGAGCTGGAACTTGTGATCCTCCTGCCTCAGCCTCCTAGCAAGCTGGGGTTACTGCCTGGGTCTAAAATTCTCCTTTCTAGCTCAGAGCTGTGGGCCATGTGGAGCCCCAAAACTGGAACTTGTTCAGGCAGAGTGCCTGTCACAGAGAGGAGAGCACGGGGAGGGGGCGGGGGGAGGCACAGGGAGGTCTGCAGGGAGCAGAGACCAAGAGGCAGCCTCCACAATTTCTGCTGTGCTGCCCTGAGGACTGCACAGTCTCTCTGGCCACATCTGAGCTGGGAGGTCTGCAAATGTTGAGCAGGAAGCCTGGGTGTACAGACTGATGACAGCCTGAGGGACTGTTCAGAGGCTCAGGAGCATTCGAACTCTGTTTCTGTAACTTAGGACACAGCCTGAACCGATGTGGGCAGGGAAGAACGCCATGTACTCCAGTGGCTGTGGCCCCATGTGAGTTGTCCTTACACTCGATAGCGCCTCAGCCTTTGAATGTTACTTCTACTGCAGATCTCTTTCTGTGGGCAGTGTAGGGAGAGCAATGCACAGGCCTGGAAGTCTGACCTAGAGCACTTGGTCCTTGTTCCCACTGGCTGACCCAGCCCCAGTTGCACATCTGTCTGTGAGGCTTTGCCTTTGTGTGCTTTTCTGGTGGGACATCTGGCCTGACTGTGTGTGGATAAGACGAGCACACAGGGGTGAACTGATGTCCTGTCTCTTCCTAGGTGCTGGCTGGGATGAACGTCTACCCTTCTGAATTTGAAAATATCAAGGAAGAATACAACGTGCGTGGCTACCCCACCATCTGCTATTTTGAGTAAGTCCCCTGCTGTCCTTTGGAGCTCATATACCCTCTGCTGCTGTTTGTGCCCCTGACTTAGCCATATTGTCTATTTGTCTATCCACATTTCACAGGAAAGGGCGCTTTCTGTTCCAGTATGATAACTATGGGTCTACAGCCGAGGACATCGTGGAGTGGCTGAAGAGGTAAGTCAGGTATTTATGCAGTGGGAATGGAGAGGGGTACCTGCTGTGCCCAGGTGTGACCCTCTCAGCTGTAGGACTCCAGGTAGAATTGGGGAGAATAAGGAAGGAGAGGAGATTTGTTGCACTGCTGACCTGGGGTCTAGGTCAGCATGGGGTCCATGGTAGTCCTGAGGATTTGATGTGCCTTTGGCCCGCGGGCTCTCCCTTTCCTCTTGTCTATATGGCCAGGAATTGGAAGGGGCCAGGCCTAAGGCTGAGCACTATCTTGGAATAGTCAAGGGTCTTCTGAAATCTTTCCACATTTCAAATTGAAATTTTTCCTGCTATTGATCTGATGGGTAGAGGCATTTCTTAGGAGATCAAATTTGAGGCTTTCACCCTAGGTCTGTGAAAATAGAATTGTCACTTGAATATTCATTTCAAAGATACCACTGTATTAAGTGTTGTGAAGCTACTCAGAAATGGGCTGGTGCCTCCACCTTGGGTAACACTCTACCTTTCACCTTGGGCCTATAGACCCTCCTTCAAGACCCCCTTCTGCTGTCCCTGCTATGATGTGTCACCCACCACTCGCTGGCACTGGCCCTTCCTTGCATGCACTGTTCAAGGCCTGCTGCTGTCTCCTGCCCTATCACTCCTCCGCCCGTTCCTTTGCATCAGTCTTCCTGGTACCTTCACCAGACTCAATGGGTTGGTGTCCTGCAGATCCTCACCTGCCCACACCAAGTGCTCATCCCGCTGGCTCACTCTGAGAGCTGCGTGGCTGACTATGCCTTCACCTAGGAATAATGGCAGCTGCTGTTAGAGGCTCTTCTTGGTGGCTGACATTGGTCTAAGCATTCTATAGGATCTTCATTTTTAGTACAGCGGCACAGTCAGGAAGGTATTATTATTATTACCCTCATTTACATTGAGGTAACTGAGGAATGCGTAGAGCAATATGCTGAGGCCACAGAGCTAGATGGGTAGCAGTGGGGACCCTGGTCCTCCCCACTAATCCCTCCCTGAAGTTAAGCTCATTCTACTTGCAGTCCCTCTCCTTAGGAACCCTATGTGCAAACCCCAGGCTTAAATAGTAACCTAGTTCTCTAAATGTGTGGAAGTTCCAAATGCATATTTTCAGAATGGCAAATAGGAATATATATCCCTACAGGAAACAAGCTGTTGGATTTGCAAAGGTCGAAAGCCTCAGTCTGTTCGCCCCACTCCCAGGGGCTTGGTGATGCAACTGCAGCACAACCTGTGTTTGCACAGCATCTTTTGTTTCTCAGAAGCATTCTTACACCTCTCCCCAGCTCTACCTCATTTCCAGCCCCACCTCATTTCCAGCCCCTGCCTGGAAGGGCTGCTCCCTATTACCACGTATTCATTGTCTTAACCTAGGTTTGCTTTCTGATTTCCCTCTTTCATTTGATAATAGGCATGTCCACCCCTTCTGGCTGACAGACCTCACTCTGCTTTGAGAAAGGTTCCAACAAATAGCAATCTCATTTGTCACCAGAGCATAAAATCTGTCTGCTTCCCTCCCCCTTCTCTAACCTTGCCTGGTTTCAAAACACCCTCATATCTTTTTAGAAGGATAAGGTATGGTTTTTTAAAAAAAAAAAAGTGTTCAGAATTGCCTACTAGGCCTAGACAAGGGGAGCACATCAGCAGAGCTTCAGAGACAGGTCATTATCTCCCGCCTGGAGCTGCTGCCCGTCCTCCCAGCCCTCTCCTACCCCCACCCCCCATCTGTCTGCAGCATCAGACACATCCGCAGTCCAGGGTGAGAGGGGAGATAGGAGCCTGCTAGGAAGCAAGAGGGTGTCGGTCCCTGCAGCCTCCAGCGAGCACTCTGTTGGGTGCACAGGTGGGTGGGCTCCCCTGAGGGCACATTGCAGGTAACCCTCACACATACCCTCAGGTAGGGCAGAACAGCCACCTCCTGAAGGACAGCCAGAGCTAGTGATCTCTGTGCTACCTGCTGGCTTAATTTTATAATTTTTTTTTTTTTCTGATTTTAAAGAGACTAGAATGAGATATTTATTATGGAGAAACTTTAAAATATAAGGGAATGAAAAATCCTCCCTACCCCATCAGCCCAAGATAACATGTGATATTCTGGTGAACTTCTAGATTTTCTCCTGTGTATATCCAGGTCTCTGTGTGGTTTTCCCGGTTCCATATGTTTTAAATCTTTACCAGTCTCCACCCACCCCACTTCAGTCTCACTATCTTCCCTGGGCACCTCTTTTGGCCCCTTGCTGCTCAGGGCCCATGGGCAAGCAGATGTGGAGGGCCTGGCTGATTGTCCCTATAATCCACCAATGCTAAGGGAAGGAAAGCTTGGTCCTTCTCCCCTACCCAGTGACTGGCAGGTGGTGCTAAGGAGGCCCGCCAGGGAATCAGTAGTATCTGAAGGCTATGGAGTAGACACACTTGTTCGGTAGCTGCACCCCCAGGACCCTTCATGACCTGTCTCTGTCCACCCTCACCCCACTCTGCTGACAAATCTCACACTGTTGAGTTGGCCCAGGCAGGAGGCAGGTAGAGGGGCATGGAACAGCAACCATGTTGGCCTAGTTGCACATTCTGACTGTGGATGGATGGATAGATGGATGGATGGATGGATGGATGGATGGATGGATGGATGGGTAGATGGACACAGCATTTTTTTGCCTTGTAATGTCCACAGTCTCCCCATCTTTGGCACCTGCACTTACTGTGAAAGCATGGGAGAGTTGCTATCTCTGAATATTTTCACCTGAATAGTCCCCAATGCCTCATTTCAAGGCCCCCCAGTGGCTTTATAGGAATGATCCTTAGGACTTAGGATATGCATAATACCTGGGTACATCTGGGTGGTACTTCACAAATTGACAAGGGGTTATACGTCATTTGTCTGTAGATGGACCAAGAAAGGACCACAGATACACTGTGGCAGACTTTTAAGCTGCGTTTATCTAAGGCAATGAGTAGAGTAGGACTAACCCTGTCTGCCCTCCCAGTTCTGCTCTCTTTCCTCTCCTATGGTCCATAGTAATCTTTCACCCTGAGCTCTAGTTCTTTCTCTGGAAATCCCCACTTGGTGTTTCATCCTCTTTGGAGCCCAAAGTAATCACAATATCTCTTTCCAAAATAGTCTGCAATGTTTGCAGATAAGCTGTTCTCATCTCTCCTCTATTCCAAATTAAACACCTCCAGCTAGTTCCTGTTATCACTTCCCTCCCTTTGGACCCACAGTGGGTGTTTACTGGGTATGTGCTGTGGGCTGTGTGCAAGTGGAGAGAGACCAGAGAGAACCACATTGTGCCCAGAGCTCACCCCCTGGGGCAGGTATGACTCCAGGCCTCAGGCTCAGACTGCCTCTCTCCCTCACTTTCTGTTACTTCTATACTGTTTGTAGTGGTCCTGGCCTGAAAGAGAGCTCCTACTTGCTTGCTGGGGCCAGTGGAGCACACCCAGGGTGTGAGGGTCTACGCTGCTTCTATGGACAGTGACCCAGGCCCGCACATCAGTGTGGTTCTCAAGCCCTTTGCTGTGCTCTCCTCCCAGCACCCCAGTTTCTAAACCCTGTTTTCCTACATTGGCATTCTAGCTCCAGAAGAGTCATATTTTTTGTTTTTAATGCCTATGCTACTGTTACTTTAGTGATCCTAGCAAGTATCCTTCTCCATGTTTAGTGAGACACTTCCTATGCTGACTCATATGCTGTACTTTTGCAAGCCATAGCATTTCCATCCTGCATTTATTCTTTTGCTGGATTTTTAAAAGTTTATTTGTTTAATAGATTACCTGTACATAATTTTTTAAAGTAAGATACTTAAAAGCTCTGCATTGAAAAGGTTTGCTTCCATCTCCTTGCTTCCTGTTCTTCCTGTACCACACACACCCTTCCACAAGCAGCCAGTGCTCCATCCCTGAGCTACATCTGCAGGCCTTTTTCACATTTTATTTTTGAGTGTTGCACAAAGTTGCCCAGGCTTGCCTCAGAACCCCTGTCTCAGCCTCCCAAGTAGCTGAAATTACAGACGTTCACCACCTTGCCCAGCAACTTATTGCTTCTATGTTCTTGGAGTCTTTTTTTTTTTAATGCAAAAGTTGACAAATGATAGGCTGTCCTGCTCATGTCAGGCAGTGGGTGTCAGCAGGCAGAGAGGGTCCATGTTTCCCTGCGGTGCTGTGCTCTCCACTGCATATTGTGTTGTCTGCCATCTGCCATGGCCAGTAACCTGCAGCAGTTCTTTAAACACAAGCAACTTTGTATACATGCAGGTGCACTTTGAAGGTAAATTCCCTAGAGGAAGTGCTGGTGTCAGGAAGGGCTGGTGGTCTGAACCAACGCATAAGAAATAAGATTCCATAGTCTAACAGGTGGCTTATTCGAAGCCTTATCTGACACTGGATAATCATGAGCAGAAATGGCTTGCGCCCAGTTTTCCACTTCTCATTTCTACAGCTGGGGAGGCCAGGGCCACTAGAGGGGCCCAGTCAGAAGTGCCAGTGTGAACTTCTGAAGGTGACATCTGTGAGGTGGGGCATGGGCAGTGGGGGGGCTTGGTAGATTCTACCATAAGCCCTGACCCCTCCCTCTATAGTAAATTCTCTGGCTCCAAAGCCTGAAATTTTAGGTATGTCCTACTGTAGGTGCTCATGGGCAGGAAGCAGTGTTCCCTTTTCTCATTTGTCATCCTAAAAGCTGTTTTCAAGGCTGCAGTGAGGCTGGTTGACAGAGGCACTTGCAGTGAAGCAGCAGGTATCTGTGTCACCAGCCACCTTGTTTTTTGCTCCTGAGCAAAAAACGCACTTGCAGTCCTCTGGCCCACAGTGTCAGGACATGAGTGTTGTTGTGCAGTTCTGTGCTGTGGAAACAGGCTCCGAGAGGCCAGGCTTTGCAGCTAACGAGTAGCGGCATTGATTTGGGCTCTGGGAAAACCACATAAATTTATTCTTGTCCCATAGAAGGATCTGTGAGCCAGTGGAGACACTGTTGGGGTTAGGAAACGCTTGTGTTCCCCTCCAGCCAGTCAGTAAATGTCCTTGCACCCCCATGCACAGCTTCTCTTTCCTTGCCCACATCTGGGCGTTCTCAGACACCTGGTGGCTCTCTTTCCTCTTTACCCTCAGCACCTGCCCACTCACTCTCCTGTATCCCTCTCCAGCCCCTCCGTGCCTAGGGACAGCGCTGCACACAATAGTGAGCGTCTGCAAAGGTCACTCTGCACTGCGGCAATTTATTCTTGCCAGTTTGCTGCACGTACTCAATAGCTTGAGAAAGCTAATAAGCCCACAGCTCCCAGGGTGAGGTGAGATTTCCTGAACTGCCCAGAGAGTAGTAGCTGAAAGCCGTGTATTAGCCAAGTACCTCTGTGAGACCTTGGGGAGAAGGCGGAGTATTTGGTGTGTAAAAGGCACACCCCAAGGGACACACCAGCCACAGGGACTTTGTGTCCAGGGTGCTGGATTTGTACGGGCTGCTCAGGCCCGGGCTTGCTCTTAGCTCTACCTGTTTTTGGTCTTGCAGTCCACAGCCACCACAGCCCCAAGTCCCTGAGACTCCTTGGGCAGATGAGGGCGGCTCCGTTTATCACCTGACTGATGAAGACTTTGACCAGTTTGTGAAGGAGCACTCCTCTGTCCTCGTCATGTTCCATGCCCCATGTGAGTGGAACTCTGCTCCCCCATCCTCTCCTCCTGCAGAGTAGGGCGGTCCTGCTGCCTGGGGATGGGAACCCAGCTAAGCTAGGAACACTAGGGGGACAAGCAAGGCACCAGTCCTGCATCACCATCAGAACTGCACACAAAACCTGCTCAGGCTGCATGTAAGTTCCTGTCCTTCACAGGCCAGAGTGGCTTCCTTCAACTCAGAATGAACTGGAGGATTCAGGTCTGGACCTGGACCTGTCCTTAGATTCCACTCAGGGTAGGGAACCAAGGCCCATGCTTTGTGTGGTAGCTGAGCAGGCATAGTAGGGCTATGGCTGGAGTTTGGGGTCTCACAGCATCTGCAGCACCTTCTCTGGTGCCAGGCTCACACTGAGATGACCACAGTCAGGATCGGGATACACTGATCTGGATACCCTGACCACAGTCAGGACCACAGTCTGTATACGCTTAGTTCATTTCTTGGGATAGGATTACTGGACTGATGAGTCAGCGTACCTTTCTTTTATCAAGATATTTGACAACACAAATTGCCATTGACCTGACTGATGGGAAGAATTGGCCAAGCTGGTTACATGGTGGGCAGAAGCATTCTCTCTGTGCCTTGTGACTAGAGAGCCCATTCAGTAAGTTCCTGACTTACAAATGAGCTTTGCTCCCAGAAAACCTTTGTAAGTCAGATTCACTCATAAATCCAACAAAGCAAGTCTTCCACACCTTTGACACAAATACAGAACATATATTGCTTTGCGCTTCTTAGCAGTCCCCACCACATCACCAACACTTTGCCCCTTGCACCCAGACATCCTGGGCTCTGATTGAGCACCAGGCTACTGTGCACTGTGGCACTGCACTGTGAGCACACAGCAGCACAAGAGTAACAGTGTCCAGTAGACATTTCTGTGGACTTCCACGATTTTGTTGGATCTACAAAAATTAACAACTCTGATGTGCATATGTCAAGGACTTTCTATATATCCCTTTAATAGCTTGTTAAAGCTGCTAAACACAAGATATACTTTCACATTCATAAGGGTTAAAGGTGGGAAAAGGGATAGCCAGCTAAAACATGTAACAGTCACATTAAGATTTTTTAAACAGACTCATACTAAAAACATGGGTTTATTTTATTGTTCTCAGCTAATTACAAAAGAAATGCATGTACTTTTTATTTATTTTATTTTTTATTTAGGACAGGGTCTATAAAGGACTATATATATATATATATATATATATATATATATACACACACACACACACATATCAGACTCATAGTGATTCTCTTGTTTTCAGCCTCCCAAGAGCTGGGATTACAGGCACACACCACCATGCCCAGTCTCAATCCCTGTCTCAGCTTGCCCCATGGGCAGGGCAGCACCGCAGGCTGGTGATCAAACCCAGTCACTGCACTCTACAAAAGCAGGTGCTTTAGTCTGCTGAGCTATCAGGCTGGCCCTTGCATGCACTTTTTACAAAGGGATAATACAGGAAAGTATTGTGAAGAAAGTTAAAATTACCCCTGATGCTGGCTCCCAGACAGGACCCATGGTTTTTCCTTTCAGTGTCATTTCCACCCCCATAGTAAGAGCCAAGCTGCTGTTCATTTCTTTTCTAGTCCCACTTTGAAAGGCCAGGGAGACCAAGGGCCTTCAGCTTTCCTCCTGACTTGTGCCTACCCCAGGTGAGTGATTGCAAACATAGATTGCAGAGCCAGGTTACTCCTCACTCTGCCTGAACTTTCACAGGTGCCTGGAGCCTGCATTTCTGGGCTGGTGGCCAGACAGGCTCATGGGCCTGGCTGTAACATATCATCTGTGCTCTGGGGCTGGACCAACCTTGAGACGATCACTGGCCCCCAGCTCCCTTACTGTCTAAAGAGCTTGCTTTCCACTCTCTCTACCTAAGCCTCTCTCAGCCTCTTGTCTCCCCTGGCCCACTTCCCAGCCAGTCTGTTAGAAGCCTATACAGATTTGTTGCAGTGCATCTGTAGCCTGGATGTAGCTGAGTAAGCATAAATAGCTATCAGCCTACACCTTCCATGTGGGCCAGCTGTAGCTTGCCCTGGTCACTATGAGATCTGTCACCAGCTGTGTCCTATGAACTCCACCCTATAAGGACTAGGCTGGGCTTCCAGAGAGAACAGAGGGGACATGGCCATGTGCATTATGCTGTGTGGTGAAGGCCCTGCCTATAGCCCTGTAGCAGCCCCCATCATTAATATGCCTTTGCCTGTGAATGAGGCTTTGCACTTTGTTGTGCTCTGGCCCTTAGCCCAGGCCTGGGTGTGGATGTAGGAGGCTCCAGCTTAAGGCCTACAGAAGACAGTTGTGGGGTCCACAGAGGCCAAGTCTATAGGAGAAATCACTTTGTCTATTCTCATGGCTTTTTGTTTTCTGTCTTCCACATGACTCTGGGGGAAAAACAAGTGCCATGCCATGGTGATACTACCTAACAGTGGGATTAAAAGGAACAAGGATCTGATGTATAAAAGGAGAGGAAGTTAAAAGAAGCAAGGGAAGGTGACCCTGAGGAGCAGCTTGTTGTCCTGCCAGGCCCATAGATACCCATGCAGGTGTCAAGGCTAAAAAGCTGCCAGGGATCCAGAATCCCTCTTGCCTGTCCTTTGCCCAGCAAGTGCTGCAGGGGCTTGGCAGAGCTGTATGGCTTGTGAGTGATTGCCCCTGCCCATCTGCCCCTGTCGTTGGCAACAACCCTAAATAAAATGTTTTCTGTGCCCGCTTAGTGCCACTAGGTATATACTGGAGGCCACTGTTCCTGCCTGCCTTCAGCAGGTGTGCTATCACTGCAGCAGATCCCTGTCAAGTTCCAGATTTTCTGTTGTCTTTTTTATTTTAACTTCTACTTTACTTTTTGCTTTATTTTTGTCTTGTTTTCAAAATGATATGGGGTTTTTGTAGAAAATCTAGAAAGTACAGAGAAATGGAAATAACTGAAGAAGAGAATTACTTATAATCCATGATCCAAAAGCAGCCACTTCATTTTTGACATCACTCTTCCTAGCAGCCACCCTTTTATACCCTTTCCCCTTTTAACTTTATTTTTTAGATTAGCATACATAAAATCAGCTTTGTTTTTAACACAAATATTTGTGTAACCATCTTCTTCAAACTACCACTGTTACTTTTTAATTATACAAATAACTTTAGAATAGCATGAACAACTTTCTTGTTATTGACAGGGTAAGATTTCAGGATATGTAAAAAGTAGTGGAAACAGTAGAAGGCCTCCCTCAACCCCCTGCACCTCTACTAAGGGTGGTGGAGCCTTTCTTTTTATCTGTAGCACTTTTACCTAAATTGTAGGAACTTTGCTTTTTCCTTCTAACATAAAGAGGATCATTTCCTATACATTTAGTCAGTCTTGTTTTCTTTTTACTTAACAGTGTTTTCTTTTTACTTAGCAGTAGGTCTTGAAGATGTTTTCACATAAATATAGGTGTTGTCATATAAATCTACCTCAGTCCTTGAAGTCACCAAATAGTATTGTATAATTTGGATATACCATTGCATTTTAACCATTCCTCTATTGATAGACATCTGTCTAGTTTTTCACTATTCAAACAATGCAATGAACATTTGTAAACATATAGACTAAGGGACATGTCTAAACACTTAGTATTAAAGGGCTGACTGTACCTAGAAGTACATGGCAAGGCCCACACCTTTGCTATCACAAATACTGTAAGCTTTTATGTTTCCACTACACTAGCTAAAAGGCAACCTTTTTGTGGCTTTCTGGCCTCTAGAGAAGCTAAACATCCTTGTGGTAACCAGTTGTTAGTCAGCTTTCTGTCACTGTCACAAAATACTGTACCTGAGAAAATACACTTAAGATTTAGTTTGATTGATGGTTTTACAGGTATCAGTCCATGATTACAGAGCTCTGTTGCCTTTAGCCCTGTGGTGGGACAGCACACTGTGGTGGGGAGCACATGGTGAAGGAACCCTTGGTCTCATGCACCTAGACAGGAAGGACCCTTAAGGGCTTACCCCCAGCAACTTCACTCTTTTCACTAGGTCACGCTCTAAAGTTCCTACCCAGTAGCCCCATCAGCTAGAGACCAATCCATGGACTTTTGGAGAACATTCAAGATCCAAACTGTGTGGGCCCGGCAGGATGGCTCAGTGATCTAAAGCGCCTGCAGGTGGCTGCGGGGACCACGGTTTAATCCCCGGGACCACATGCTGTGCCAGCTCTGCCCTCAGGGCAGGCTGAGCCAGCCCTAAAAATAAATAAGCAAAAGTTATGAAACAAGAAAAAAAAAAAAAAAAAAAGATCCAAACTGTGATACCAGTCTTTCATATTTCTTCCATGGACCATCTATTCACACCTTTTGCCCATTTCTTGTAAGGTTGTCTTTTTCCTTTTAACCTAGAATTGTATAATTATGTATGTCAATCTTTATTTTATACATTTTCAGTCGTCTCTTTGTCTCTTCTTTAACTTTAGTTGTTTTATACAAAACAACTTTTTTATAGGCAAATAATAGCTTTATAGTGATGGAGCACTAGTTATGAATCAGGCATTATTCTAGGCACTTGCCGTATATTTGATGTTCACAACAAATCCTATGAAGTTCATATTATGATTACTCTCATTTTATAAATAGAGAAAAGGAGAAACTGACAGGTCAAGAAATTTGCCAAAACTCACATAACAAAAAAAAAAAAAAAAATGCAACCAGGATTAAAATCAGGGAGTCCTGAAAGCCACATCTAAGCCCTGAGCCATTCTATAAGACTGCTTTTCCCATCCTTACCTCTTGGTCTTATGAGTTGCTTAAATCTACTTGGGGATATAAAAGCAGTACTCCAGGGCCAGGCGGGATGGCTCAGTGGTCTAAAGCGCCTGCTTGGGGAAGCTCGAGTGGCTTCAGGGACCTCAGTTCGATTCCCGGCACCACATGCTGTGCCAGCCCTGCCCTCCGGGTGGGCTGAGCCGGCCATGGAAATGACTGAATAAACAAAAAAAGGTTCTGAAACAAGAATAAAAATAATAAATAAAATAAAAGCAGTACTCCACATTTTCTCTTATCTCTTTCTTTCTTTCTTTCTTTCCATTCTTTGATTTTTTTGACATGGTTTTGCCATGCTATTTAGGTTGTCCTTAAACTCATTTCCTGCCTCAGCAGTGCTGGGATTACAGATGTGTGCCACCGTGCCCGGCCAATTCCTTTTATCTGTGATCTTCCTCTATAGCTCCCCCTTGTATTTTCTTATGTCATCCAAGGTGCCCTTTGTACATGCTTTTGGTGCCAAACAATACAGTGCTATGAATTGCCTACCCAGCACTATAGCACTGAGGTTTTGAGTTGTTTACTGAATTTCCCATTATAAATCATGCTGCAGAGCACATTTTCACGCATAAATATTTGTCCATGTATCACATTATTTCCTTAGGATTTAATCCTAGAAATATAATGTTGAAAACTTATTATCTACATTTTGCACTAATATAAAGAAAGTTTAAAAAAAGAGAGAAGAAGAAGAAAGCCTCTGCACAAGAAGAGTAAAGCAGGGCTGGGTGCATGGAGGCATCGATTACCCTGCAAGGCTGCCTTAAGATGCCCCTGCCACGGCTCAGCACTGGCTTGTAGGCAGTCAGAGAAGCCTCGGAAGACCCTATGCACTCCATGGGGCCCTTCACTATGGCCAGACAGTAGCACTTCCACTTGCATCTGTAGAAGCAGTGCCTGGAAGACCCTAATCAAGTTCCAGGGAAGGGCTGCCCCAGGAACCAAGCTGCCATAGAGCTTTACAGATTAACCTAGTTCCCTGAAAGATTCCAGTTGCAATATCCAGGAACTCCACATTGATGGTCTATAATAAAATAATAAGTATAATTGAATTTAATGAAATGTGGAGGAATGGTAAGTTGACAGAAAACTGCCCTTTCCTCCAGCCAGACTGTGAACCTATAGCTGGCATATAGACCTTCTTACCAGATCACAAACTACAAGCAAGTGCACTTACACAGATGACAAAAACCCAACAAGGAAGTCAAGCCATAAAACTTAATGGGCTATCAAATCACAATGAGGATACTAAGTGAAGCAGGCCAGAGCCCTGCTTCCCACATCCCACCCCACTCCTTGCACCATCCTCCAACCCACACAGCCAGGGACATCCTGAAGGCTGGACCCAGGAGGTGGGGCTGAGGTGCAGGTGGTGGTCCACTTCATCATGCTCCCCAAGCCTGGCACTAGTTCAGTCAGACCTTTCTTTTCCCCTGGGCCTGGCCAGACCCTTCATCATAAATAATGTTTGTATAAGTTTATTGCTTGGCCTTAGTGTCATATTCTGGGGGCAGAGAGAATAAGAGCTAGAATTAAAAACTTTAACAATATCAAGAGAGCTCTAGGGTATGTTACAGAAATGTTAGAACAACATCCATAGATACTGAAGATTCTGAAGACATTTTCAGACCTAGTAAGGAGCAGGGGAAGTGCATAAGTGGTCTGGGGATGGGAGGATGTGTACATAGTGATTAGCTTGGCTGCCAACCATACAATGTGGAAGTGTTTAGTTAAATTAGGAGTTGTGTGTTTGATGCAAGCCTTGGATGTTTGCTTCTAAAACAGCGGTTCTCAACCTGTGGGTCGCAACCCTGGCAGGGGTCGAACGACCAAAACACAGGGGTTGCCTAAAGCCATCGGAAAATACATATTTCCAATGGCTTTTTAAACCCATGCTATGCCATGGTGAAATGTTATTTATTGGAATTAGTAGTAAATATTTCTCAACATATAATTAAATATTGTTTTGTGATTGATCACTGTTTAAATTGTGTTTGATTTGTAGCAATGAGAATACATAATGCATATCAAGTATTTACATTCCGAATCATAACTGCAGCAAAATTACAGTTTTGAAGTAGCCACCAAAATTATTTTTTGGTTTGGGTCACCACAACATGAGGAACTGTATTGCAGGGTCATGGCATTAGAAAGGTTGAGAACCACTATGAGTCTAAAACATTTAGTTCATTTAAGTCTTATATATTTGCTTTCCATTACTGTGTTAAAATGCCTAAGATAATGAACTTAAAAAGAAAAAATGTTTATTTTGACTCAGTACCAGAGGTTTCAACACAACTCTTTGGCCCATGCTTTGGAGCCTAGGGCAAGGCCATATATCATGGTGGAGTACAGGGTGGAAGAGGCTGCTCACTTGGTGGTGGCAAGAAAGTGAAGAGAACTGGAAGGGGCTGCATCCCATTGCCCCTTCAAGGGCACATCCACTGTGACCTAATTTCCTCCTACTAGGCTCCACCTCTTAAGGGTTCCACCACCTCCCATTAGCACAGTGGGTTGGAAACTCATCCTTGACACTTGGGCGTTTGGGGGACACTCCCTAGCACCTTGTATGCAAGAGCTATAAACCTAAACTTCTAAAAAGAAAAAATCATGAGGAACCCCAGTCATCAGGGTCAGCTAAATAGTTGGCTGAGCCCCTGCCCATCCAATCTATCATTCCAGCTAAGGGGATAGAGACACACAGGTAGGCAGGTTGCTCCAGCTGTTTTACATCCAATTAAGAAAATCAGACAGTGTGTAAAGAGAGCAGGACAGGGTGAGCTTTCTTTGGGCCAGGTGGTCAGGGAAATTTAGTAGAAGCTTGAGAGATGTGAAAAGTAAACCATGCATAGACTGGTGAAGATCACATCCCAGGAAGGGCAAGAGCATGTTAAGGCCCTGAGGTAGAAACAAGTTGGTGATAGGAAAAGGGAGGAGGGCCCGAGGCTGCAGCGTGGACAGAAGTAAAGGGATCTGAGCTGAAGCTGAGGGCAGGCAGGAGTATGATAGTGGGTGTGGGGAGCCCTTGGGAAGGTTTAAGCAGGGAGATTTGATGTGATTTATGTTTTGAAAAGATGTCCTGGATTCTCATAAAAGCCAGGAGATACCAACATAATAGTCCTGAAGCAATATAAAGTTAAGTGCCACAGAAGTAGTTATGGATTGTGTCTAAATGTCCCCTCAAAGCGTCATGCAGTCATGGGGTGGGCTTCTAGAGTTTATGATTGGCTCATGGTCCACTGCTAGGATTGTGGGTGTGAGTGATATACCCACTCGGGTGCAGGCAGCCTGATGCAGTATAAGGAAAGAAAGAGGCTTTCTCCTCTGCTCTTCCTTTTGCTTTTGCTGCTTTCTGCCATCACCACCTGTGGCCTTCTGCCATGTGCCACTCTGCCTTGGAGCTGGCCGAGTATGGACTGAAAGTTCTACAAACTGTGAGCTAAATAAATCTTTTGCTGTTTAATTTAGGTGTTGGGTATTTTGTCTCAGCAGTGAGAGAAGTGTAACCAAGACAGAATTATTTTCTGATCAGAGAAGAAGTAGCTCATCACTGGGATCAGAGTGCCCTGGGAATACTCCAAGTGGGCCTGGGTCATGACGGTTTCTCCAGGGTGGTTATTGTGCAAGGCCAGGCCTTTCCCATGAGGGAAGGACCACAGAGAAGGCATGAGCACCTACACACACACACACTGAAGCATCTGAGCACCTCAGTGTATGCCCCTGCCTGCCCTCTGTGTCCATGGCAGGCGTCACTGCTGATCACAGCCCCTCTGCTGTGCTGTGAGCTAATTCACAGTCTCAGAGCACCACTGATGGGGGCCAGCAGGTGGTACAGAGCCTATTTGCCACCCCAGAGAGGCAGTGGCATCAAAGGGCAGGAAGCTGATAAAGGTCTGGAGGTGGGATTCTACTGATGCAAGCTGAATTCTCTCATCTCAGGGGGCCTGCTGTAGGGAGAGACAGTTTGAAAAGAAATGGTGATTACAGTCAGTAGCAATGGCTAGCTTTTCTCTGTCTTCCCTCCCCTGACTCCCAATCCAGTCTCCTAATCTATCTGTGTTAACTGTGGGCCTTGCCAGTAGCATCCCCCATTTCCTGCCTCCTCTGGCAGCCACTGGGCTTGAGCCTCTTGAGCCTGCCTGGGAGTCCTGTCCTGTGTGTACTGCTGAGCTGAGCCAGGCTGTCTCAGCAGTGGTCCTTGGGGGACATTTTGGGGATTACTCAGTTCCTTTTCTGTAGGGCAGTCTGAACTCTGAGTGCTGAGCAGCGGAAAGGCCTCTGAACATCCTGTCTAGGCTGAGGTTCCTTGCACCACCCCATCAAGAGAGACCAGCCTGGGGCAATAGAGTGGGGTGTTCCCCTTTACAAGGGAACTGTCTGTCAGCCTCTAGTCACAGTGGGCTCTCTGAGCCTGGCCTGCTGTGGGGTAGCCCTCCCCGACTCCTACCTTGCTCTCCCAAAAAAGAGATCAGCCTGGCATTCTCTGCCCTAACCTCTTAACCTGGGCTCTATGATTCCTTGGAAGTTACTTATGAAGTTGGGGTATAGATACATCAGTAAGGGGAGAGGTGCTTTCATTGCTCCAAACGTAGATGCCCCAAGGTTGGATTCCTGCTGACTCCCCAGCCCAGGCAGAGCTTCTGCACTATTACCCTCTTTCTCATGCACATGCACATGTATGCCCTGCTGCTGACTGAGGTCACTTCTGCTGCAGGTGGTACACAATGTACTCCCCACCCGGGGCTGGGTTCAGTGAAATAGAAATAGCCCTACATATGCTGTAAGCTTCAGGTGATTCTGCCTCATGGGCTTTTGTGGTCGCTCTTGGGAATCTGCTTGTAATCTGAGTATAAAATTCTTTCTGTGGGGAAGCAACCAACTTGCCATAATGACCCTTTTGTAACTTGATAGTTTAGAAACACAAATGTGTTATGATGATGCTGCATGTTCACTTCTGGAAAACAAGGCTCTTATATTCACAAGCGATGATTTTGATCCCTCTGCAATTTGTGGGGAGAGGGTTCTGACTGGGCTCCAGCCAGGGGATGATGCTGAGCTATTCCAGAGGGGACTTTGGGAGCGGTCTTGGGGAAGCAGGCCTCAGTCTGCTAGTGGAATTCTGTGGAGGCTTTGCTGGGTTCAGCCACGCTGGCCCTGTTTCTTACTGACTCCCCCAGGACTGGGGATTTGGCTCAGTGGTAGCAAGCTGGAAGCCCCAGCTTCAGTCCTCAGCACCAAAAATAAAAAATAAATTAAACAACTTCCCCTAAAAAGCAATTTAACAAAAAAAAAAAAAAAAACACCAAAAACAAACAAGGCAGTTTGCTGACTTCCCCCATATGCCCTTTCATCTGCCTCCTGGAAGTCTTTCCAACCCTCTGGTGACCCTTGTTGTTCTTGTCTAGTTATTTAATTAGGGATGTTCTCCTTCCGACAAATAAGTATTTGCCATGTGTCTCTTAAGTGGTGATCCCTTTGCTTCCTGTGGAGGAACAAGGTAGAAAATCCTGAAGGGCTGCCTTCTAAGAGTTACCATGTGGGACTTAGAACCCATTGTGATGAATATTAACATGGGCACAGGATGTAGCAAGGGTACAAGGTTTATCAGTGCCAGAGTGAGGGGCAGAGATGGGGATAAGAAGTCTTCCTTGCTTGTCTGTTTTTGTTTGTTTCCATCAATTTCTCAAAAAAAAAAAAAAAGGGACAGGATTTTGCTAAGTTGTTAGGCAGGATTCAAACTTACAGTCACTTCAGCCTCTCAGAGTGCTCCATCCTGTGAGCCTACAGCCTTCTGCCTTCCTTTCTTCTTGTCTTTCTGTGTCTTAATCAGAATTACAGTGCTCTCAGCTCCCACATAGTAGTGCCATGACAGCAAGCCACTAAGAGCCACTGAGCCTGATTTATGCAGGGTCCCCATGCAGACAGCTCCCCTTGAGAGTAGTCTTCAGCCAGTTAGGACCCCATCATCTCCCAGCACCCCACCCACCTCCCACATTAGGAGCCAGAGAGCACTTTCTCTTCAGAAATGGATGAACTTACTAGTGTCCTGACATTATCTGCACAAAGGGCCTATTTTCTAATTAACACATCTCAATGCCATGTGACTATATTCTTGTGGCTGTAAGGAAAGCAAAGCAGTCTTTTTCCACAGAACACACCATTCATTTGGAAACAGCAAGTCAAATCCCTGTGGTGTCTCATCATAGCCTCGGTCCTATGGGGATAATTAGAGCTTAATCTCCCCCCCCCCACACTTGTGCTTCTGAAGATTCTAACTCCCAGCTCTAGGCTGGGGAAGATGGTGAGAATGAGTCATGTGGCACCAGAAGGTCCACGCTGCCTGCACCATGGCGCCCTGCTGAATTGCTTGGGTCCTCAACCCCATTCTTTGACCTTCTCTGCGTGTGCAGTCTTGAGCTGAGCCAGGCTCCCTCATCTGTAAACATGGAGGCCTTATCAGTCCTTATCTTATATGGCTGATGTGAGGATGCAAAGCACTAGGTTGGTATCAGGCACACTGGCGGTATGTCCACGTTATACACATTGTTCCTGTAGGTCACCCATGTTTGTCTATTGGGTAAACTTCCACTGTAGCCTACCATAACAGTGCTCTTCTGTGAGATGCCATTTGTCTGCTTTTCTCCCACATGCCCAGTTTCTAGGCATGGGGCAGGACTGTCAGGCAGACAGCACAGGGGACATCCTAGAACCTCCATGCCATGGGAATGGTTTCTCTTAACTCCCTCTTCATAGGGTGTGGACACTGTAAGAAAATGAAGCCAGAGTTCGAGAGTGCAGCGGAAGTCCTCCATGGAGAAGCAGAGGTAAGCTTCCCTTCTCCACACCTCATTGTGCCCTTTGAAGAGTTGCTGGCAGATAGCACATGACAACATATTTCCCTGTAAGATCTAAAGCTGCTGTCCCAGTCCTAGAGGTCTGTAGTGCTTCTGTGTCCCCAGTAGACACATCAGGCTATGACAGGGACTTTTGCAGAGATGGGGGTTTGATAGAAAGCCCATGGGGCTGTGCTTCTGTGCCTCTACCTCTCTGCCTATACCCCTCTTAGTTCTGGGGCCCTAATTTTTAGGAGCAGGCCCTAGATGGCCCAGTGTGGTTGATGGGGCAAACTTCAAAGCCTCACCTCAGCCCATAGGTGAGAAGCAAGGGACATGACAGCATTCTTTTGCTCCTCAGGGTGTGAGGCAGTTAACTTCTGGCAGGCCCAGGAAGGTTTGGGGCAGTGCATGGGTTCCTCTTTCCACCAGCCCATGTCTGAGGCTGTAATGCATGGTTGGCCTTTCCCCCATCCCAGAGCTCTGGTGTCCTTGCAGCTGTCGATGCCACTGTCAACAAGGCCCTGGCAGAAAGATTTCACATCTCAGAGTTTCCAACCTTGAAGTATTTTAAGAATGGCGAGAAACATGCAGTACCCGCGCTCAGAACAAAGAAGAAGTTTGTTGAGTGGATGCAGAAGTAAGTTTTGTGGTGTCAGTGGTACCTCCTAACTCTGTCTACTGGAGACAACCTCGAGGAGGTGAAGTGAGATTTAGAGCCTGCTGTTCTCAGCTCAGGGCCCATACAAGCTGGGACAAACCTGTCATCCTCAGTGTCGACCACCCCTTCTGGCTGACCCTGTGTGCTCAGACAGCAGGCTACCTACCAGTAGCCCTCCTGACTGTGGTCTCCCCAGAGCTACCAACTGTCCATTTCCTTTGCTGTGTCTCGCTGCCCTTGCCCCAGCCTCCTAGCATTATCTGTATTTCTCTCCTTTGAAGGAGACACAGCTCTGCACATCCTCAGCTGGGCTGGTTTCACCCCAGGTTTGCTGGGAGCTGCCTGGCCTCCTTGAGTGTCCACAGTACTGGCAGCTATGGTTTGGAGTGGAGAATAGACATTTCAGAGAAACCCCCTCACATGCAAAGGTCATCATAACAAAGTAGCTTCGCATGGTTCTGGATGCTAGCCGTTAGAGAGCCAGAGGCTGGCAGGATTGGTTTCATTGGGGCCTCTCCTTGGCTTGTGTATGGCCATATCTGCCTGTGACTTCCCATGGTCTCTCCTGCGTGTATGTCCATGTCCTTAGAAAGACATCAACCATAGTAGATAACGGACTTCCCTAATGACCTCATTCTGACTTAATTATCCCTTTAAAGACTCTATTTCCAAAGAAAATTGCCTTTGAAGGTACTGGAGGTTAAGGCTTCAACACTTTTAGAAGGAATTTGGGAACAGCCTGCCTATCCAGAGAATCTTAGAAGCTTTGACCCGAAGACCCCACTCACTCAAGTGTTAGAGCCTGTGGCAGTCAGCATTTCCTCTCCCAGGCAGAATGGAGCTAACTGGGCCCAACATACAGATGCCCAATGAAAGAGAAGCCGCCTGCAGCCACACTTGAGTGGCAGAAGTTGTTAGCAGGATGAAGTTATGTAACCTTTCTCTGCCTGCCACACTCAGCCACTGCCAGACTCAGATACTCCACGTGACTTAAGTACTTCACGATGTCTCTTCTTTCAGCAGGGAAGGGGAGAAAAATAAAAGTAATCAAATTCCAACCCTCACAGAGGTCCTGGTATATGGAGTGGTAATGCCCACTTATGAGGTAGACCTTAGGGCCACAAAGCAACACAAGAGCTGTGTACAATAACAGTGCCCTGATAGAGATGCTCTGCTAGGCACTTGGACAAACATAAGCTTTACTGGATGCCTGTCCCTGAATCTTTGGTTCAGGAAATGTGCATGGGATCCTCAGCCGTGGTATGGGAACAAAATTAGCATAGAGCAGGCAAGGCCTCTGGCAAGAGGTGAGTGTGCTGGGGAGGTCCTGGTTTTGACTCCTAGCACTTTATCCTGCTCATCCACTAGAGGAGAATCATGGGTAGCCAGGGCTATGATTTAGGCACTGGAAGGAATGGTTTGCCTCTCAAAGAGATGAAGCACTCACTGTTCTTAAGACTTCTGCTGTCTGAAGCAGGTGCTGTATTTGTCCCCGCCACTCCAGCCTTCCTCTGGGAAGCACTGAGCCCATAGGTGATCAGGCCTGGTTCTCATGATGCTGGAAATGGGGATCAAGAGCTAGGGGCAGTAGAGCAGTAATCATTGCACCAAATCCTGGTGCTGAGCCTGGGGACCTTGTCCTTCCTGTCCCACACATGAGAGCCTGAGAAGTCTGCTGTTGAGAGTGTGGGTGTTGAAATCTGGGAGACCTGCACTCTGCTCAGGACCCCAAACCATGTAATTGACCTGAAGCTCCAGTTTCCTATTTGTGAAAGGGAGAGGATACTTTTTCCACACACTTGTGGAGTTCAGTTAGATTATTATGAAAAGTTCTTAGTACCCAACATCATACAGAAATGCTCAAAGAAAGGATGTGAGTTTATTACTGATTCTAGCCCTTTTAACTGACAGTGTTCGTGCACAGGGAATAATACTGCCCACGCTTCATTGAATGGTTCCTTCCCACTCTGTTGGTGTGCAAACCAGCCTGGCACATACTAGTAAGAGTTCTGCCACTGAGCTGTACCTCCAGCCCCCTTCTTGTGCCTTGTGCCTTGTGCCTTGTTTGCCTACAGATCCTACTGAGACCCCAGTTTCTAATTCCTCTTTCATTGATGAAGAAACTTACCATCAGAATGGTTAAGGGCCTGCCAAGGGACAGATAGTAGTTCTTTCAGGCACTTGGAAGGGAGCCTTCAAGTGGGATGTGAGGAACAGATGGCTCTGAGGCTTCTCGTGTAGAAGCAGGGAGAGCAGACGGCGCTGGCTGAGGCGCATGACGGCTGCCAGTGTGTGCACAGGTGGCTGCACTGTGGGTACCTGAGACGTGTGCCAGAGGCAGCTGGGGAGGCAGCATTCAGGTTAAGGACAGAGCAGATGAATCAGGTTGGTGGTGTCAGCTGTGGAGCCAGGGGACCTGGTGGACAAAGAGGTAGGACAGCAGAAAGGCTGGAAGAGGCCAGGCAAGGTCACCAGTGCAGGGGCCATGGCCAGTAGGAAAAGGAAGAAAAAGGAAAGCTGTTTGGAGGAGGAAGAGTATATTCTAAGCCTTAGGTTGCATTAGCAGTGGAACCTCCAGTGGAAACACTTGAAAAACATCTGGAAGTAGGCTCTGGGAGGAGAGGTCAAGACTGAAGTCAGTCTTGACACTGGAGTTGCTAAGGATGTGCACAGGCGTAAAGTCTTTTGAGAATCACAGAAGCTCTGAAAAGAACAGGCAGAAAAGAAGGCAGTGAGATAGGAAAGGGTGTGGGATGCTGTGGGTGTGGTGGGGTGGCTGTGCATAGTGCACAGTGAGAGTACAGTGAGGACAGGGCAGTTGTGCGGCCCTTGCTGCCTGCCCACCAGAGAAACCTTTGGTTAGAAATAGGGGCAAGGCAAAAGCTTTGAAAAGAGCCTGGGAGCCCCACTGTACTCAGTTGTCTGCTACTGAAAGTGACACCTGAGA